>JAFBJT010108904.1:17189-27727 GCA_016785325.1 Chascanopsetta lugubris
GAATGAATGAATAAATAAATAAATAAATAAATAAATAAATGAGTAAATAAATAAATAAATGAGCAGATAAATGAATGAATAAATCTGTCATCTCTTGCCAAGAGAGAGGCTGACCCAAAGAACACGGAGCCATTTGGCCTCCGAACATGAGCCCGGCACCATCTGGTCCCGCACACATGTCGCAGCCCCTCGAGTTCCCGTGCCTCGGGACTCTTCGGTTGCTGGACCCCCCCCCGCCCCCCCCCCCCCCCCCCCCCCCCCCCACCCCCCCCACCCCCCCCCCCAGTCATGAGCACATACTTTCCAGTGGGAATTCAGATTGACTGTATTCATTACAGCTGACCGCGGGAACGTCAGTCATTCTCAACACATCCGGACAAACGATATCGTTTTCTCCCATTTCTTGACTGTAGAACCTTTCATCTTGTATTTCTATCGCTTGATGAGAACATTGAGGATATTTTTGTTCGTGTTGATGAATTCAAATGAGACTTTTTTTAAATGCCAGATTTGGCCTCATGTTACCTATCCCTGATATGGGACGCATTAATGAAAAAGTAAAGATTCACGTATTGAAATCGAAGCTTTCCAGTCCTGCTGCCTCCTCTACGCTCAGAGGATGATTTGGAGTCTCGGCCTGATCTCCAGAGATGTAAACAGAATGTAGAAAACACTGAAACTACAGTTTGAAGGTGGAACATTCCTCCTGTGATGCAACAGAGTGAACTAAAAATAACAAAAAATGCTGAGGACGGTGAAAAAAACCCACTTATGTAACATCTTCTGGGTCGAGGGGAACAAACATGAAAGCCGGCGTCGACATTTCCCATCATCCAACGGCAGCAATAAAATAAGACGTTCTTCTTCTCTTTAAAGGTGCAGTGTGTGAGATATGGCGACATCTAGAGGTGAAGTTGCATGTTGTACCCATCACCTCATCCTCACCCCCCCGATGGTCGACACATTCACGGGCTCATTTCAGGCTAACGAAGAAAAACGAAACCTTTCAGCGATCGTAAAGTCATTCAAATGTCGTTGTGCGATTGTTTTGTCATCTTTTTTTTCGAGGTGACAAAAATGAGGGCTCTCTCGCGCACTGCACCTTTAAGAGCGACAGGTGCACCGGCTCCGTCAGCGGCTGGTTGGAGGTGCAAATGTGTTATTTGTCCCAGGCGATGTATAATTGTGAACGTAAACATTGACATAAGAACAGTTGAACCCGTGTCTCCTCATAAACACCCTGATATTTTCCAGGTGAATCAATTGTCCCACGCGGAGGATCAGGACTCATCCACCGCCCCGCGGGGGGACGCCATCGCCGACACTCAGCGAACGCAGGGGGAGAATGTGGCGGCGCTAAAGAGTTATGGGCAGTAAACAGGAGCGGCAGCTGTCCAGGACGCGGCGAGCGGCGAGGGGAGGGGGGTGGGGGGTGGGGGGTGTGGGGGGGGCTCTGCATGGACCCGGGCCGAGAGGCAGGGTGGACGCGGCGAGCGGAGGGGGGGGGGGGGGGGGGGGGGGGGGGGGGGGGCTCTGCATGGACCCGGGCCGAGAGTCAGTGTTTGTGCGTGCATAGAGTTTCCTTGGCCGCCGCCTGCGTCCGTGGAAAAGCAGGTCAAAGGTCAAGAGTTGGACATAATGTGTTGATGCTTGATTGCACAATGAGGGCGAGTGGACGGGGCGGACGTGTGCACGCCGCCGCCGCCCGGTGACCGCGTTGCGCAACAGCAGGTTAGGATGAATTAATTTGCCGGATCTGTGAGAGCTTAAGCGATTAAAGATGGGGGACATCAAACAGGTCGACTTATGAAATCGACCCTTTACCCTGCTATTGAAGGACAATGAAGTGTCTCTCACACACACACACACACACACACAATGGCGTCTCTGGGTCGTCTTTAGCCGGCGGCCTTGAGACAGGACAGGGACATGTGACTGCTGGACATGACAAGGACAAGGGATATATGGTTTGTGTGTGTGTGTGTGTGTGTGTGTGTGTGTGTGATAGGCAGAGCACAGGTAGAGCTGGGGTGGGCTCATGGTGCTGTTGCAGCATCCACAGAATGTGCCAGGTCGGCCCGAGCGTCACTCAAGAGGCCACGCCCCTTAATTATCCACAACATTGAACCTCGATAGAATAAAAATGAGCGAGTTCCATAAACGGGAACACGAGACTTTAAACAGGTTTAATCCACCTCTAAAGTCGACCGTCTATGGGGACTGACTCGCTTTTGGACTCAGCCTCCAGTGGCCACCCTGCGAACTGCAGGTTCTTCCACATCCGTTCTGGACTCGCGCGGAGCTTCATCTCATGGCCTCGATGAATGTCTCGGCGGGAAACCGAATGAGTTCTACTCTCCAAACGTAGCTCAGGTCATGGTTTCGCCCATTCTGAAAAAAAGACGACTTGATATTTTGGGGAATCTTTTGAGAATGTTGGGCGCGCAGGTCAGCGCTGACCTCCTTTCGCCCACCAGGGGTTTCCTGCAGGTGCTCCGGTTCCCTCTCGCAGTCCAGAGGCTCAGTTACTTGGCAGCGTCCACGGCTGCGGGTGTGAATGTGCGATTAGATACACGTCTCATTCTACTCATCGGCTCGGTGATGGATGCCATGTTTCCCTGCAAGCCCACTCAGGGGCTTGGAACCTACGACCTTATACCATTGGAGTCGTTTTCTTAACCCTCCTGGAGTGTTTGGTTTCACGTCAGACAATTTTGTGTTACGTAAAACGACCGTTCCATTCGGACCACTTCTAAAATCTGGGATGACACTCAGCATCACCACTCCTTGTCTTTGTTTATCCGTCAACTTAAGTTCTAAATAAAATTACAGGCTTTAGAGTTTATTTGTGTTATTTATGGTCTGATCTGATCTTATACATCTTGAATTTGAGTAAAAAAAAACATGATTTTCAAATGGTTTCACACCACATGTGTTTACACAGTGACGGAAAGTAGCACCTGTTGTGACAGAGATGATATTCTTTGTGTGCGGAGGAAATGCACCTGGAAACATTCCCAGATCCACGTCTTACAGGAGAAGAATAAGAAAGTCTTGGCGATGACCTCATTGCATCTGAAGACCACCGGCGGCACTCGCCGCATAAGGCCAAGTCAAAGACAGGGATACTCCCAGAATGCATTTCACAGGAGTCAATATGCTAATTTTAGCACGGCAGCCAATGGCAGCGCAGGAGGTCCTGCTCCAGATACGGACGGGGCCAGATCGGGTTACGTGGCCGAGACGTGAACAGGGGCGATAAAGAGGGGGGCGTGGGGGCGTGGGGGGGGGTTGCTGCTCCTTCGGGGGCCCTTTAAGACTCAGGCGGACGCCGGGGCCCTTTGCCTTCATTACAGCACCGCTGCGCGCCGCCACAGGCAGACCAGCATGTGACCACCGAGCATTCTAGGCGCGGCGCGGCGCAGCGCGCATTCCTGTAACGCGAGCGCTAGAAGTTGCTCAGGTTACATGAGCTCACGCAGGTTCAGTTTTGGGGACGGTTGTAAATCCACAATCTCCGTCCCCGGTCAGAGTTTTGATGTGAGGACACAGCAGCGCCATGTATGGGCAACGGCCAAACCCCCCCCCCCCCCCCCCCCCCCCCCCCCCCCCCCCCCCCCCCCCCCCCCCCCCCCCCCACCGGCCCACCCCCCCCCCCCCCCCCCCACACACACACACACGCACAGACACAGGGGGGCGCACACGCTCACATCCGACCTGCACACTTCACACACACTCTCTGTGGCAGGTTTGTGGATTCGACCGAGTGGCAACCTCCTCCCGGGTCGACGGAGGAGGCCAAATACGGAAGTGGAAATACCTGCAGTTCACAGGGTGGCCACTAGAGGATGCCTCTAATCCCCATAGACTCCCATGTTAAACTTCAGTGTTTGTACCGATCTTAAAAACATGTTTTAACTATTGTTTTGTACAGGTTTTTTTCTCCAACTATTCCATCAAGTTTTGACATTTTGCATAATTAGGGGCGTGGCCTCTTGAGTGACACCGCTACCTCCGGTCTACGAATGTGGCCTATTTATTCTGCTCTTTCATGCATTGGAAACCACAGTTTAAAGGCACAGTTGGTCAAATTTCATGGCACCTAGTGGTGAAGCGGTGTACTGCAGCCAAGTGCCTCTAAACTTTTCATCCCCTCCAAATATGGTGGTCCCCAGTAATCAAGTAATGAATCCCACTCAGAAAGGAATTGTCCGTTCTGGACGACTGTGAGAGGAATCTCCACGAAGGCAACTACGCCCCAGTAACGTACTTCCTCTGATACACTGACACAGATGATATTTGCGTGACGTGGTTTCCTGTCTGTCTCAGGTTGACGGCGCGATGAGTCAACCACGAGGGCAATGAAACACAGATCAATGCAGCGAGAGCAACTTTTCATTCGGGCGCGTCAGAGCTGAAGCCCGACCAATTGAGGACGGCACAAAGGCCAAGAAGCACATATATCGTGTGTGTGTGTGTGTGTGTGTGTGTGTGTGTGTGTGTGTGTGTGTGTGTGTGGGGCGGGGGGCAGTGAGGGAATGGTGCGAACCCCGGCAACGTTGTAACACATGCTGGTGTCACATATTGCACATGCACTCACGCAGACAGCTCCCTGATCCATGCTGGACTCTATGAGGAGCAGAGGCAGGATCCACAGGGGACGAGTGGAGGAGAGATAATGAAGATGAGCCCCTCCTCCTCCTCCTCCTCCTCTTTACTTCTCCTCATCGTCCTCCTCCTCCTCTTCTTCCCCCTCCTCCTCTTCACTCCTCTTCTTCTTCCTTCTCCTCCTCCTCTTTACTTCTCCTCCCCCTCCTCCTCTTCTTCCTCCTCCTCCTTACTTCTCCTCGTCCTCCTCCTCTTTATTCCCTCTCCTCTTCTTCCTTCTCCTCCTCCTCCTCCTCTTTAATTCTCCTCATCCTTCTCCTCTTCTTCCTCCTCCTCCTCTTCTTCTTCCTTCTCCTCCTCCTCTTTACTTCTCCTCCCCCCCCTCCTCCTCTTCTTCCTCCTCTTCCTCCATACGCCGGCTCTGCCCGGTGCTAATATTGGAGATGAAAGCGCGCTGGTGCTCCGGTTGCCGGTGTCAGCGCTGGTGTCGGGTGTTGCCAGATTCCCACATGGATTTGCGCGGAGCTTCCTGTCACAAAGGCAGATCCATCCCATAATCCCGGCTGTTGACAGCCGTTAACCGCAAACCCCCTGAACCCCCGACGTATGCGCTGGAATGGAGTCCAAATGCAGCACCTGTGTGATCTGAATAAGCTTGTCCCCAGTTCACCTGTTGGCTCTGTTTATTGATCGATTGATTGACTGATTGATTTCCACGACGTAAGGCTGCGTGAAAGTGATGAGTCGGCCACTCTGGGGTTTATCCAGGATTTTGCGAGAGTTTGCAGAGAAGTGACAAACTGTTCCGAGATGAAAATGAGGGTCACTGACAAATATCGAGATGGAACGAATAGCTGTTGTCTTATTTAAAGGTTCAGTGTGTAGGACTTATTGGCATCTAGTGGTGAAGTGTTGAGGATGGATGGATGAGTGGGTGAGTGGGTGGATGGATGGATAAATAGATGACGGATGAATGATGGATGGATGGATTGATAGATGGATACATAAGTGAAGCTTTCTGGATTATTTACAATAGAATATATCATATATACTATATATATACTTTTAGTGTGAAATATTAGACGTGAAGTCATACTTAAATCACACTGTATAATGAAGCTGTGTCGGCAGAATTCTAATCAGAAAGCCCAAATAATATTTCGGCGAAAATATTTCAAAAACAGTCAAATCTGCAGTATGAATGCTGAGTCGGTGTTTTCAAATGGTAAAGGCTGCGATCACGTCTCCTCCTCTGTTATTCATTCCGAGCGCACTGAGCATTGTGTGATTTAGATTTCAAGGTATTTCAGTTTTTTTTCCCCCCGCCGAGTCATCGTTTAGCGAGGGAGGGAGGGAGACTCTGTATAAAAACATTTTATTCTTTTGTCCTCTAAAGTGAAGCAGGTGGATTTACAGGGTGAAATGTCTCTTTATGGCGAAGCTTTACAAAAATAACAAAAGCTCGGCTGTGTAATTACATGTCGTTTCAGGCTCCAGCTGCGTTAAAGAGCTGCTGGATAAATAAAGGGAATAAATATCCTCAGTCTGACTCACGCCTCCGTTCCGCCTAGTCAGCAGAACAGGCGTCGTCCACGCAAGTGTCCACGCAGGCGTCCACGCTGGCGTCCACACAGGGTACAACCTCGTCCACAGGGCCCACAGGCTGGGCGGCATCGTTGCCTTGGTCGTCCTGGACACTGGGGACAACGGGGTTGTCGTTCTCAGCGTGGTCGCCGTGGTTACCGTGGTGGTTCTTGTCATGATTCAGCTCTGCGTACTCCACTGACCCCTGCTGACCGGGCGCGGAGAGTGACACGTGAGGGGAGGTGAAGGGAGTCACTTCAACATCAAGAACTCAATCTCAAGTGTGAACACATGTATTCTACGGGCAGCCACTAGGGGGCAGTCGAGATTAAGCAGTTTCACACATGGAGCATGACATGATGTCCACCATTCTGTTCGGTATAGGTTTCATTAGCCCCTCCCACCGGCAAAAATAAAATAAAATACATAAATATATGAATGAATAACCAAAAAATAATAACTTAAAAAAATAATTTTGATTTATATAAATGATGTGGATCAAATAAATAATGACTATGGAGTTAAATAAGATTTCTACACGCATTTCAAAATAAACTTGTATTGTGATACAACCCTTTCATGTGACCTGTTGTGTGTGTGTGCGCGTGTTTGTGCGTGTGCGTGTGTGCGTGCGTACGGCTACTCACAGCGTCATTCTGCTCTGGAACACCTGCAAAAACAAAAGCAGGAATAAAAAAGAAGGATTGAATTTGAATCAGCTTCATCACAGTCAGACTGTGATTTACACCATCGTTAATGTATTTCTCCTTTGAGCTGGAATCTCAACCAACACCGAGCTGGATGTTGTGTTCTCCTCCGCTCCTGCTTTATCAGCGCGTGACGTGTACAGAGGCCTGAGCTGGAACGGAACTGACCACCGACACAATGGAGCGGAGTCTCCCCCCGGAGCATCGCACAATGGAGCGGCCCGCTCACTCGCTCCGAGCGGATGTGCCCGCTGTTTCACTCCGATTGTTGGAACAGGAAGTGCTCTTTGATTTAAGCAGGAAGTGGACACCTGGCCAATGGGCCCTTGTGTTTTTCATGGGACATTCCTCCACCCACCCCCTCCCTCTCCCCCTCCCGCCCCCACCAACAATGCAGATGTTTACAATAGGGGCTGCTCCTGTTTCCTGGTGCCGCTCTTTTTTTCCCTGACCTGGTTTTTCTCTCAGAGGTGAGTCAAAGAGCGTTACCTTGCCTTGAGCTCCTCACGCCGGCGCCGTCTCTGTCCGGCGTCACTGGAACAAACACATCAATATCTCAGCCCCGCGTTTCGAAAGGTCAGACGGAGGCAACGGCGCTCATGAACTAATAAGTGGTCTCACCTCGGTTTGGATCCGGCTGCTTGATCACCACCTCTGTGTACCGAGGCTCGGCGGCAGACTCGCTAATCTGCTCATCGGACTCTGCAGAGCAAAGCAGTCGCTGCTGTAAACACAGTTAAGCCTCTTCCACATCCAAATCAACAGGTGGGTCCTGGAGGTCCTGGAGGGCTGGACCCGGGTCGAGCCCCTGCAGAGAGGCCATTAACACCTCGTCCTCTGGTGTTTTGTTTCTCTAAATTTGATTCGATTTGATTTTGCTTTGTTTTGTTTTTATTTTTTATCTTTTACTTTATTTTAGTTTTTTTGTGTTTAATTTAATTTAACTTTGTATGTTTTGTATTAGTTTGTACTTGTATTATCGTTATTTAGTTTAGTTTAGTTTAGGGTTAGTTTAGTTAAGTTTTTATTTCATTTCGTTGTTCTGTTTTTTTCTGTTTTGTTTCATGATTAAATATCAAAATATCAACAAAAAAAAATAAAAATGACAAGCCAAGTCTTTATTGCACTTATAATACTCACCAGAGCCTGATGTGCGATCACTCCACACACTTTTTCCCATCATGCCCGGTGTCGCTACAGAGACAAACAAGAACACCTGTCGTATATCAATTTAATCTCACTTATAGTTACAGTCATCACGAAACAGATATTTGTACTTGACATATTTACATATATATATATTATTTTTTTACCGTTGGCGGACTCCGTGACCTCCGCCTGGGTGAGACTCAGCCGCTCTACTTTGGTGCCGGCCGACTTCCTGAGACGAGGTGGACACAAAACACAGCCTTTTCAAACAGGAAGCTCTCAGGGCGTCACCGCCACACTCCTTGTCGCTGGCTGCTCGGCGTCTCAGCCTCGGCTGAGACTTTAGACGGTGAGAGTGAGAGAGTGCTGTTAACTCACACTGACAGCTCCCCTCTCCTCCTGCCTCTGCACCGGAGCAGACCAGTCCTGAAGGCGACCAGCAGGAGCAGAGCCAGGAAAAGGAGGATGCAGGAGACGGCGATCAGAGCTTTCTTCCAGTTGGCCAGCTTCACTGCAGGGAAACACATGTAGAAGATATATTATCATTTAAATGTATAAAAAAAAGTATTTCAAATCCGCCGCAAAACCTTGATATGACAGCTGACTTTGTAAAAGTGGACCTATTTTGCATTTTCTTGATTTCAGAGTTGAATATCCTGTTATAATTAGGGTCAATATGATAATGAGGTCACTATGATGTCAGAGCATCAAGCAATTTCCATATATGGTCATTTGGGCTGAGAAGATGATCCATTATGCAAAAGTCTAACAAACTATTTTATAATCTCCGATGACCCGGTGTGTAATTCTTCACTGCTCCAGGAGAAGGCGGGACTTACAGCCGCCTGGAGGAGCTCAGCCAATCAGGAGATTGAGGTCTTACTATAGAGGGGGGCGGGGTTTTGAGGAGCTAATTCCATCAGGTTCAATCGACATGATTTATTACCATATATGGGGGTAAAGGCACATTCTGTATTTATACACTTACTGTCCACATTATTAGGTACACCTGTTCAAACGCTAACAAATGTCTCACTAGCCAATCACTAGGAGGCAGGTTAATGAATTCAGAAAAGTGGGCGTGGTCATGGATGATCCACTGAGTCACAGAGCGGGAAGGTAACGTGATCTAGTTGACGATGATCCTGTATTTTCTCATCATACTTTGGGCCCGTTAGTGCCAAATGGTTAAAGGTGCAGTGTGTAAAATGTAGGTAGGCGTAACATACTGACAGTTCTGGCCGGGCGTGCCTAATAAAGCGGCCAATGGCGAGCGATATAAATCAAACGAGGATCAAACACACCTATGATTATGACGTGAACACTCTGCTTGGGCTCGTTGGCGGCGTTGCTGCCCACGCAGTAGTACGCCCCCTCGTGCTTGGCCTGGACGTTGCGTATGAGGAAGGTCCCGCCCAGGTTGTCTGAGGTCTGCGTGGTGAGGGCGCCCTCTTCCCCCACGTGATGCCAGGTGAAGGTGATGGGCGGAGTCCCTCTGTGCACCGAGCAGACGAGGCTCAAGTCCTGCCCCTCGGAGACCACCCCCATGCCGGGCACGATGGAGAAGACGGGGTCCGACGCGGGCTCTGCACAGGGAGCGGAATCGTTATCAGACCTCTGGTCTCAGCGGTCGGCGCACCTGTCATCCGTCCGTCTAACCTATGATGTTGGTTGCGTGGAGCAGCTGCTTCACCGATCCCACCGCGGGGGGCAGGTGCTGACTGTTCTTGGCGTGGCATATGAATCTGTTCAGGTCGGAGCGCCGGCGGACGGCCGAGGCGTTGAAGACGGCTCGTTGTCCCGGCTCGCTCACCACCCGCTGCCCGATTCGCCCCTCGGGGCCGTGCAGGGTGTAGGTGATGGGCAGGGTGCCCGCCTCGCTGCCACACAACAGCTGGAAGCGCTTTCCCAGTATGAGGGTGCCGCCCACCACGCTCAGCACGGGCTCCGACACCAGGACTGGGGACAAGGGACAACGAGCCGAGTTAGTCCGTGCGACGCCAATAAACACTGTAAACAAAAGGCCGACGCGTTGCTATTCCCCGGGTGCAATTAGTTGCACCGTCAGCGGCAACACATCAAACGAAGGCATTACGTTGAATAGATACCCTCCCCCCCCTGCCCCCGGTGCAGGTCGTTAGGGGTCGTTCAGAGTCGTGCAACCAATTAAAGCCCACAACCCGACCGTGCTGTGCCAGGGACAGAGTGCTGCGCTAGCAAAACACCAGCGCCCCTTTATTAGCTCTTATGGGCGTGAACCTCCAGGGTTGACGGATGAGGCCAATATAGAAGTGGTAATGATTGCAGTTCATGGCGTGGCCACTTGAGGCTGGCCGGTCAATCCCCATAGACTCCCATGTTCAAATGAAACATGTTTAAAGTACCAAGATACAAACTAAAACAAAAAAACTTCAAATCAACAAAACGTCGAAACCACCCTTAAAAGATTGTTTGTTAGTTTTAAATCCACTTCCATAAAAACTCGATTCA
>JAFBJT010108905.1:29397-40040 GCA_016785325.1 Chascanopsetta lugubris
GAGCCTCACTCACTGTCACCCTGTCACCCCACCCCGACCTGAGACGACCCCACCCTGACCTGAGACGACCCCACCCTGACCTGAGACGACCCCACCCTGACCTGAGGTGACCCCACCCTGACCTGTGACGACCCCACCCTGACCTGAGGTGACCCCACCCTGACCTGAGGCCACCCCACCCTGACCTGAGGTGACCCCACCCTGACCTGAGGTGACCCCACCCCGACCTGAGACGACCCCACCCCGACCTGAGACCACCCCACCCCGACCTGAGACCACCCCACCCCGACCTGAGACGACCCCACCCCGACCTGAGGCCACCCCACCCCGACCTGAGACGACCCCACCCTGACCTGAGGTGACCCCACCCTGACCTGAGGTGACCCCACCCTGACCTGAGGACACCCCACCCTGACCTGAGGTGACCCCACCCTGACCTGAGGTGACCCCACCCTGACCTGAGGACACCCCACCCTGACCTGAGGCCACCCCACCCTGACCTGCAGCTCCCCCTGGTGGTCAGAGAGCTCTAAGTGAATTTGAAGAGAGAGTGAAAATAAAGACGGACAGACCTGATAACAATCTGCTGATGTGGGTTCTTGTTGTCGGCTCTTATTGGCTCGGCTCGGCTCGGTTCTGCTCGGCCCGGCTCTGCTCGGCTCGGCTCGGCTCGGTTCGGTTCTGCTCGGCCTGGCTCTGCTCTGCTCGGCCTGGCTCGGCTCGGACCCTCGTGTTCAGGAGGGACCGTGGCCCCGGTTGACTTCCACCTCAGGACCCCTGAATGTAAACACGGCGGGATCGTGTGGGAATCCGAAGCCGACTTCCTGGACGCATCTGAAAAAACACTGGGCTTCCTTTTGATTCAGTAATAAATAGCGGTGACCTCTGACCCCTCGACCCTTCTCACAAATAATTGGAGGGCAGAGCTCGAGTTTCATCCAGAGTCACTCAGGACAAATCCCAGCGAGTCTTTCACCTTGACAGTTTCACTTTCAGTCTTTGCTGCGACTTTAACTCCGCGGATCCAAAACATCTAAACGAGCAGGAAGTGATATTTTCCTCGACGGATGTCGTCCTTCCTCCTCTTTCAGCCAACTTTAATTTAACCTTGATCCGTCTTTTGATCTGGATGTTTCAGAAGCTCAGACAAAAACAAAACAGCTGCTCACAACTTGAGGGCGTTTGACATTCAGCTAAATCCAAAGTTCAAATTTGATTAACTTCTTTCAAACTTCAACGCAGACTCACAACAAAGTAACAGTTTGCATGTTGCTTAATAGCCTGGTATATAATCAGACTTACCGGGTCGTACAGCTCATCATCACTGGTGTCGGCTCTTTGTCACCGGTGTGTTGACTTCCTCCTCTGTGTCTCCTACGTGATCTTTATCCTGAAAGACGTTGGTTCTCTTTACATTTGTCTCATTTCAGGAAACATCTCCAACACTTTCTCACTCTGAGTTTTCCAGATACTTTAACTGCAGAATTCTCACTGACGTTTCACTTCACTGGACAAAGTCAAACTTCAGCACTTCAACAAAAACCTCAGGAACGTATCATGGGAACAGAAGTTATCAGGAGCATTCTGCTCTTTCCTCTTCTTCTAAAGGGCTGTGCAGAAAACCAACTCCTTCCTGAGCGTAGAGCTTCTACATCAGCGTCAGCAGCATTCCAGTCATAGACAGTGAAAACTACAACATAAGAACATAGATAATAAAGATAAAACAAAGATTATCTTCATTTACCAAACTAAAAGCACATCCACATCTCCTTCAGTAATTCATTGAACCCACACTACTCCATAAAGCTAACTGGCTAAGCTAGAACTAGCGAACTAGCATTCAAATGTGCCAAACAGCAAACAAGCTGATGCTAAAGCTGCTAAGCTAGCACTGACGCTCGCATCATTAAGCTAACATCTAAACGAGCCCTTTCAAAAGCAGATGTGATGTTTTAAAGGACATAAATACACAGAGTCGACATGTCGACAGGTGACGGACTCACCAGCTGTGCTCAGGGTTAGCTAACATGGCTACAGACGCACAGACAACACAGAGGGACTTCCTGTTTCCTGTCATGACAGATCTAAGCGCAAAGAAATAAAGAATATTACGAAAAATACTAAAGGTTCAACTGTAGAATCGTTTCACTTAAATTACAAAGCTCTAAGGGCTTTTAAAGTGATGTGTGATCATTTAACTTTATTTCGTTTTTGTGTTTACAAAACATGTTTATGATTTTTAATAGAAAACAAACTTTGTACTCCGATGCTTTACAGTAAGGAGAGAGAGAGAGAGAGAGAGAGAGAGAGAGAGAGAGAGAGAGAGAGAGAGAGAGAGAGAGAGAGAGGGGGAGAGCGTGAGAGAGAGTTGAGAACCCATCATGACTCAGCGTGAATTCCATTCTGGAGTATTTTCCTCATTTATCAGTTTTCAGGTACAAGTGTCTTTTGTTTCGCACGTTTGAGACAAAGCCAGAAAACGTGCAACTTCTGGTGTGTGCGTGTTTTCTCCTGGAGCTGCGGTGGAGTTTTATAACTCCTTTAATTCCTCCTTTGTCAGCGTGAAACCACCTTAATGACTCCAGACTCTGCAACTGGCTGCACACGGACACGCACCAAAACACCCCCCCGGGAACCGCGCTGCGTGTGAGGCCTCATGCAACACGTTCAGGGCTCTGTGTTTATTTACAGTATTTGGGAGAGGGGGAGGAGCTTGTGCTGGTCGTCTGGCAGCAACTGAACTCTGTCTATCAGCTTATAAATCTGGATGTAGAGCAGAGCAGGAGCCAATGCAGGAGACGCAGACACAGAATGCAGCGGCTGCGCAGACAGACGCAGACAAAGGCAAATGCAGCAGAAGGTTTAGATGTAGCGGCAGCAGACGCAGACGCAGACACAACAGCAGACAAGGCAGCAGATGCAGGCAGCTGCAGGCACAGTAGTGGCAGAGAGCAGACACAGACAGAGCAACAGATGCAGATGAAGATACGACCGCAGACGTACACAGACACAACAGCAGCGGGAGGAGGCACACTACATACTACACACTACATACTACACACTACATACTACACACTACATACTACACACTACATACTACACACTACATACTACACACTACATACTACACACTACATACTACACACTACATACTACACACTACATACTACACACTACATACTACACACTACATACTACACACTACATACTACACACTACATACTACACACTACATACTACACACTACATACTACACACTACATACTACACACTACATACTACACACTACATACTACACACTACATACTACACACTACATACTACACACTACATACTACACACTACATACTACACACTACATACTACACACTACATACTACACACTACATACTACACACTACATACTACACACTACATACTACACACTACATACTACACACTACATACTACACACTACATACTACACACTACATACTACACACTACATACTACACACTACATACTACACACTACATACTACACACTACATACTACACACTACATACTACACACTACATACTACACACTACATACTACACACTACATACTACACACTACATACTACACACTACATACTACACACTACATACTACACACTACATACTACACACTACATACTACACACTACATACTACACACTACATACTACACACTACATACTACACACTACATACTACACACTACATACTACACACTACATACTACACACTACATACTACACACTACATACTACACACTACATACTACACACTACATACTACACACTACATACTACACACTACATACTACACACTACATACTACACACTACATACTACACACTACATACTACACACTACATACTACACACTACATACTACACACTACATACTACACACTACATACTACACACTACATACTACACACTACATACTACACACTACATACTACACACTACATACTACACACTACATACTACACACTACATACTACACACTACATACTACACACTACATACTACACACTACATACTACACACTACATACTACACACTACATACTACACACTACATACTACACACTACATACTACACACTACATACTACACACTACATACTACACACTACATACTACACACTACATACTACACACTACATACTACACACTACATACTACACACTACATACTACACACTACATACTACACACTACATACTACACACTACATACTACACACTACATACTACACACTACATACTACACACTACATACTACACACTACATACTACACACTACATACTACACACTACATACTACACACTACATACTACACACTACATACTACACACTACATACTACACACTACATACTACACACTACATACTACACACTACATACTACACACTACATACTACACACTACATACTACACACTACATACTACACACTACATACTACACACTACATACTACACACTACATACTACACACTACATACTACACACTACATACTACACACTACATACTACACACTACATACTACACACTACATACTACACACTACATACTACACACTACATACTACACACTACATACTACACACTACATACTACACACTACATACTACACACTACATACTACACACTACATACTACACACTACATACTACACACTACATACTACACACTACATACTACACACTACATACTACACACTACATACTACACACTACATACTACACACTACATACTACACACTACATACTACACACTACATACTACACACTACATACTACACACTACATACTACACACTACATACTACACACTACATACTACACACTACATACTACACACTACATACTACACACTACATACTACACACTACATACTACACACTACATACTACACACTACATACTACACACTACATACTACACACTACATACTACACACTACATACTACACACTACATACTACACACTACATACTACACACTACATACTACACACTACATACTACACACTACATACTACACACTACATACTACACACTACATACTACACACTACATACTACACACTACATACTACACACTACATACTACACACCACATACTAGACACACCACACGCTACACGCTACACACTACACACTACACACTTCACACCATACACTACATACTAGACACTACATACTAGACACTACATACTAGACACCACATACTACACACCACATACTACACACTATATACTACACACTACACACTACATACTAGACACTACATACTACACACTATATACTACAAACTACACACTACATACTAGACACTACATACTACACACTACATACTAGACACTACACACCACATACTACACACTACATCCTACACACTACACACTACATACTAGACACCACATACTACACACCACATACTACACACTATATACTACACACTACACACTACATACTAGACACTACATACTACACACTATATACTACAAACTACACACTACAAACTACACACTACATACTACACACCACATACTACACACCACATACTACACACTACACACTACCTACTACACACTACATACTAGACACTACATACTACACACCACATACTACACACTACATACTACACACCACATACTAGACACACCACACGCTACACGCTACACACTACACACTACACACTTCACACCATACACTACATACTAGACACTGCACCTTTAAGTGGTGTACTCTGACTCTCTGACTGTGTGAAGTGTTTTTGCTCTCGTTGATGAACGTCTCCGTTGCTCAGGTGTCCTCAGCGTGACCAAGATCTACAACTACTACAAGAAGTTTGGCTACAGCACGGTGGTGATGGGCGCCTCCTTCAGGAACACGGGTCAGGTCAAAGCCCTGATGGGCTGCGACCTGCTCACCATCTCCCCCGGGCTGCTGTCCGAGCTCAGCCAGGATCACAGCACCGTGGCCCAGATGCTGTCTGTGGACAAAGGTGAAGGTTGTGCGATCACATCCGGAGCTTCCCGGTTCCGGTCTCGGGATGAGTCTCCGACAGGTTCTGCTCCTCGGGTTTGAAACCTCTTTGTCTCGTGTTGTTGCAGCGAAGGCCAGCGACCTGGAGAAGATCCACCTGGATGAGAAGGACTTCCGCTGGCAGCACAACGAGGACCGCATGGCCGTGGAGAAACTGTCTGATGGGATCCGCAAGTTCGCCGCCGACGCCATCAAACTGGAGACCATGATCAAAGTAAGAGGATTTAAAACTCGATACAGCTTCACTTCCCTCATTTCATTCTGATGAGATGGTTGAGAGTTCTAAGATCTGACTCTCATCAACGTCTGAAACGACACGCATGTTCACACGTGTCGTCAACAACATGAAACATTGGGGAGATGGAGCAGGTGATGGGGGGTGGAGTGTGTGTGGATCAGTACTTTCTGAGGCAGAGCCAGAGCCCGGCTTCAGAAATGGAAGCTGACACCTGTAATTCATGGCTTCACCTCTAGAGGGCGACAAACAGCGCTGCTTTATTTCCGTCCATCTGAAAACCTTAGATGTGTTTGTGCTTCCTGCTCTTTTCTTTCATCTTGAAGACCTCACTGTGTTCAGAGCGCCCTCTGCTGGATCAAATGGAAATCACTCTGAATGGCTCAAGTTCAAAACAATGTTCCACTGACACTAATATGAAAAACTCAGATCTGGTTTCTATGAATGAATTCCAATGTGAATCACTTATTCTTTTTATTAACATTATTTTTCATGTTGACTGCTTTTGAATTACAGGAGAAAATGCTCAATGTGAAGAACGGCCAGTAGGGGGCAGACATTCCTGATGGTCCAGGAAGCACCAGAACCCCGACCCCCGCTGACTGTGACCAAACATTAAAGATAAAGCTCTTGTTGATGTGGACTTGTTGCAAATTAGTAATATTTACTAGAAGCCTGAAGAGAGCAGCACCCCCTGCAGGAGAAGCGTCTTACTGAAGCTCTGCCTCTGAGTAGTGGTCATGTGACGTGGGGACGATGAACACGTTCCACATTCTGCATCATTCCGTAGATTCTGCTCATTATTTTACTGTTTGAATAAATCAAGTGATCTGAAGCTGCTCTGCTGTTGGTCTCATGTTGTTCAACAGATTCTCAGCTCCTCCTCTTTCTTCGTCTCATGAGAGAGAACAGAATAATTACACACATCTGTACAACTTGTTGTGCGTCTCTTTACGGTCGAACCGGTTCTGCTTCATTCTGCTTCTGCCCAAATCCATCGGAGCGTCGGCGTCACTTCCTCAGTCTCGTGTGGCAGCAACGTTTACAGACGGCAGCACAACTGTTCTCTGAAGTGGGACTGACGAAGTTCAGACGCAGACAAAGGTAAGGATGGTTTTGGGTTTTGATTCATGTGTCGGAGATGATTCTGATGTTTCGCTGATCGGAGCTTTGAGTCTCCTGCTGCCCTTTCTTCAAATCAGATTCTGTGTTTTCAGTTCTGCCGACGTGTTGATATGATTTATTGATCCTGACGATAGAAATGTAAAGAATTTAGAATCTTTAACTTTTACCCAGTTGATCATTTGTCGTCTAACAACAATAACGTGATCAATCACGAGCTTCATGACCAGGTCTCACGCTGGAGGCCCCGGCGCCACAGATCAAACCGGGGAGCCCATTCATGTCGGAGAAACTTCTGATGTCACGTGTTCTGTGATGTCACGTGTTCTGTGATGATGTCACGTGTGTGGAGCTGCATCGTCACACACATATGTGTGTGTGTCTGTGCTGAAGGTCCTGTCCTGGTCCTGAAGGTTCTGTCCTGGTCCTGAAGGTTCTGTCCTCGTCCTGAAGGTCCTGTCCTGGTCCTGAAGGTTCTGTCCTGGTCCTGAAGGTCCTGTCCTGGTCCTGAAGGTTCTGTCCTGGTCCTGAAGGTTCTGTCCTGGTCCTGAAGGTCCTGTCCTGGTCCAGATGTGTGTGAGATTGGATGTGAAGCTCCTGGCTCAGAGTGAGATGATGCTCCTCCTCCTGCTCCTGGTGGCTCCTCCCTGTCGGACCTCCCCTCTGGGGATGACGCTTCACGCTGAACCTCTGGACGCAGACGGAGGAAGAACGGTGAATCATTCCTTCATCCTGATCCACGTGAGGGTGAAACACACTGACTGAGCCCGCGACTAAACCCTCCTCCTGGTCTCATCTCCTGGTGCAGGTGCGAGCTCACTTCACCTCCCTGGTCCCGGCTCCGTGTCCGGTTCTGACCGGTCTGTGTGAGGAGGATCTGGACTGTCAGGTCCACACCACCTCGTCTCCTCTCAATGGAACCAGACCCGGACCGGGCTGGTGCGTCCGGCAGTGGCAGAGGAACCTGCCCAGTGTTTACAGCGGCTCCATCAGATTAGGGTACTAATGACTTTTTCAGTTTTTAATGATTGAATCATGAACCTTGTGATGACATCACTTCCTGTCACGTGATCATTTCAAACTTTCAGGTCAGACATAGAATTTTATGTTTGGATGAACACGGGACCGAAGGTTCGACTCAACAACGGGAAACTCAACCATCCTGCTTTTGTTGCTCTTCCTCCTCCACTGAGGTCTCTCTCTCACACACACACACACACACACACACACACACACACACACACGAATGATCACCTGATGTGATGATGATGATGATGATGGTCTCTTCGTCCCTGTGTCTCAGAGCTCGTGTGAACTGTCCTCATCACTTCCCTCTGTCCGTCAAAGACGTGGACGGGGACAGGGTTCGATGCCGCTTCGCCCGCGCCCACCAGGGGGAGTGTGTGAGCTGCCCTCGGCACAGCTTCATAGAGCTGGATGAGGTGATGACCTCATTGTTTTGTCTATGATGACATAATGATGTTAAAGGTGCAGTGTGAACATTTGTGGGTTGTTGTCTGTAAATGCATCAATCAAAGTTGGCTCCTCCCCCTCGGCCCTGCAGCACCAGTAAGAATGTGTGCGTACTGCAAACTACAGAGTAATGAGTACACAGGTTAGTTAGCATACTGACACTTCCTGTTTGCATACTGACACTTCCTGTTTGCATGCTGACACTTCCTGTTTGCATACTGACACTTCCTGTTTGCATACTGACACTTCCTGTTTGCATACTGATACTTCCCGTTTGCATGCTGACACTTCCTGTTTGCATGCTGACACTTCCCGTTTGCATGCTGACACTTCCCGTTTGCATACTGACACTTCCTGTTTGCATACTGACACTTCCTGTTTGCATGCTGACACTTCCTGTTTGCATGCTAACACTTCCTATTTGCATGCTGACACTTCCTGTTTGCATGCTGACACTTCCTGTTTGCATGCTGACACTTCCTGTTTGCATGCTGACACTTCCTGTTTGCATACTGACACTTCCTGTTTGCATACTGACACTTCCTGTTGGCGTGCTGACACTTCCTGTTAGTGTGCTGACACTTCCTGTTGGCATGCTAACACTTCCTGTTGGCATGCTAACACTTCCTGTTGGCATGCTGACACTTCCTGTTAGTGTAATGACACCTGGTGAGGAGGAACTGTGCAGTCGACACGATGCTGTTACAAACAGGTAAACCCACATGAGTGATGTCATCAGCGTGATGTCACAGCTGACACAGTGATGTCCTGTGATGTCACCAGGAGAAATGTGTGTTGACGTTCACTGGAGAAGCAGCAGCAGGACGATACTTCCTCTTCCTGATGGTGGAGGATCTGATTCTCCTTCCTAAAAGCTTCGTGTTGACGGAGAACCTGCCGCTCAGCTCCGTCCCTCTTCACCTGTCACTCAGCGGTCAGTTCTGCTTCTCTTCCTCTCTGGAGGCTCGTGTTGTGTTTACTGACACCTCCTCACTCTCTCTCTCTCTCTCTCTCTGTCTCTCTCTGTCTCTCTCTCTCTGTCTCTGTCTCTCTCTGTCTGTCTCTGTCTCTGTCTCTTTCTCTGTCTCTTTCTCTGTCTCTTTCTCTTTCTCTTTCTCTTTCTCTCTCTCTCTCTGTCTCTCTCTCTGTCTCTCTCTCTGTCTCTGTCCCTGTCTCTCTCTGTCTCTCTCTGTCTCTCTCTGTCTCTGTCTCTGTCTCTCTCTGTCTCTTTCTCTGTCTCTTTCTCTTTCTCTTTCTCTTTCTCTCTCTCTCTCTGTCTCTCTCTCTGTCTCTCTCTCTGTCTCTTTCTCTCTCTCTCTCTCTGTCTCTCTCTATCTCTTTCTCTCTCTGTCTGTCTCTCTCTCTCTCTCTCTCTCTCTATCTCTTTTTCTCTCTCTCTCTCTCTGTCTCTGTCTCTCTCTCTCTGTCTCTCTCTCTGTCTCTCTCTCTCTTTCTCTTTCTCTTTCTCTTTCTGTCTCTTTCTCTCTCTCTCTCTCTGTCTCTCTTTCTCTTTCTCTGTCTCTGTCTCTCTCTGTCTCTCTCTGTCTCTGTCTGTCTCGTTCTCTTTCTCTCTCTCTCTCTCTCTGTCTCTTTCTCTCTCTCTCTCTCTCTCTCTCTCTCTCTCTCTGTCTCTGTCTCTGTCTCTGTCTCTGTCTCTGTCTCTCGCTCTCTCTCTCTCTCTCTCGCTTTCTCTCTCTCTCTCTCTGTCTCTCTCACTCTCTCTCTTTCTCTCGCTCTCTCTCTCTCTCTCCCGCGCTCCG
>JAFBJT010108905.1:40056-87556 GCA_016785325.1 Chascanopsetta lugubris
GTCCTGCCGTTCCAGGAGGTGAAATTCAACGTCCACTTCCTGTCAGAGCAGGAGAGGTGGGGCTTAACGCGCTGTTTGTTTTTACCCTGAAAATATTTCCATTGTGAGGGAGATGAAGAGTTGCCTTGGTATCGTCAGGGTGACGGAGGTCGCAGTGGTCGGTCCACCTCAACTCTACAGAGTCGGGTTCAAATCCATCGGGCCTTTGTCCATGATGACGTTGGCCTGGGTTCGATCTGAAAACAACCTGACTCGTCTGCTTCCTCTCTGCTTCGCTGCCAACACCCAGAGGTGCTTCACACACACACACACACACACACACACACACAGTGTTGTTATAGTGGTGAATTGTACCTCTTCTCAGTCTGCAGTCGGAGCCCAGGTGTGTGTGGTTGTACCAAAGTGAGTCTTGTGTATTTTTGTCCCATAATGCATCACTGCACCTCTGCTGACCTCACAGGAAGTTCACTCATCACCCTGCCACTCTTTTTTCAGGGGAGATGAGGACACTACCTGAGGGAACAGGTGAGTGTGTGTGTGTGTGTGTGTGTGTGTGTGTGTCTCAGATGCTGAGTGGACATGTTGTTGTCGCCCTCCTGCAGAGTTGAGGTGTGACAAGACAGAAATGTCTCTGTCACTTCCTGTTTCCTCTCTGTCGAACATCGACCTGAAGGAGCTGCAGCTCAACAGTCCTTCATGTCCCGTCTCCTGGAACCGGACTCACCTGAGCGCCACCATCCCTCTGAGCGGCTGCGGCACCAAGGCTGTGGTAACCACACACTCTTTCCTTTGATCTCATTCTCTACCAGGTGCAGCAGCCATCCGAGTTTCACTGCACACACACACTGACAGAACATTCCATTCTGTTCTACGATGATACTGTTTCACAGTCGCTATGATCCAGGTGTTTGTCTTTGCTGACCTCTAGTGGTAGAAGCTGCTACAGGTCCACTGTGTCTCCTGTGTTCCAGCACACCGGATCAGAACTGGTCTACATCAACACCTTGCAGAGCGTGCGTCCGTACACCATGGTCAGCAGACGGCCCGTCCTCGTCCTCCCTCTGGCCTGTCGCATCCGCGGCTCCAAGGTTCAGGGTCCGCACTACCAGATCCAGATGCCCACAGAGAAGGAGGTGTTCGGAGAGGTCAGCTACAGGATGGAGTTCTTCTTCCCGGGGGAAGGACCTCTGGCCCAGTTCACACGTGACCCTGAGTTACGTCAAATCTTCAGATCGTCCTCATCGCGGATCCGGCGAGAGGTGGTGTCACCGCCAGGGAGCAACCACACCTTCTCCCGAGGGCCCGTCGGCTCCAGGGTGAAGTTTCTGGACCTCCACGTGATGTCCAGCTGCTCCGTGGAGAAGGCTCAGCTGTTGGTGAGCAGCTGTGTGGAGTCTGAGACCGACGACTTCAACGTCACCAGACCCTTTCTGAAGCAAGGGTGAGTGGAGGTCCTGAATCCTGAGACGGGTCCGGGTCTTCAGACTCAGACAGACAGACGGATCAAAACTGTCTCTCTCTTCCAGGTGTGCAGCTTCCAACAGCACGTTGGAGGTCCTGACCTCGTTACCCTCCGTCAAGGTTTACCGCATCAGTCTGGAAGACTTGGAGACCACGTCATCCATGGTCTGTCTCCTCCACACACACACACACACACACACCTCGGGCCTCGTCCTCACTAACAGCTGCTGGTCCTCTCCTGTCCTCAGATGTACATCAGGTGCAGGGTGAACCTGTGTGTGGCCACCATGCCGTCTCAGAGGTGTCCGGACCTCTGCTCCTCGTCCTATCGAACAGGAACCATGGTGAACAGCGTCTTCACAAAGTCCTACCTCATCCAGTCTGAACCCGTCAGCCTGGTCTACACCACTGCTGCTCCCACCTCTGCTGCTGCTGCTCCCACCTCTGCTGCTGCTGCTCCCACCTCTGCTGCTGCTCCTCCCTCCGCTGCTGCTGCTGCCCCCCCCTCTTCTTCTCCGCTGCTGCTCCCACCTCTGCTGCTGCTGCTCCCACCCCTGCTGCTGCTGCTCCCACCCCTGCTGCTGCTGCTCCCACCAGTACTTCAAGTCCCGTGAAGCCCTTGTCCTCACATGGTGAGTCTCTGTAGTCTTCTCAACAAGCCTTTGTCTCTTTGAGATTTAGAGACATCTAGTGGTGACGTTGCGTGGTGCAGCTTAAGAGTATTTTCATAGTCCAAGAATGAGTCAAGACTGAAAGAATACTTTTGATTATCATGTTGTAATAAATATAATGTTGAGTTTTGTTAGTGTATCAAACAGTAATATTTCCTTATTTCTTACTTACCGTCCGTCTCTGCTCTGGTCCTGCAGCTCCAGACTCCAGCCTCTGGGTGGCAGCAGCAGTGATCGCAGCGACTCTCAGGATCCTTCTCCAGAGCTTCTGTCTTCACTGAGTCCAACACGAACACGAGCGTTTGTTTGATCCTCATCGCGAATCCCTGCTTCCGCTGTGCTGTGCGTTCTGAGCGTCTCATGAAAACCAATAAACCTTCCACTGCATAATACGACAAGTTCATTCGTATCGTAGTTCTTTCAAAATCAATTGTTTTATTTCGTAAATACCTCGTTCACCAAAGTATTGTATTTCACTTCAGACTCTGCTCACTGATTGAATAATCTCCTCGTTTCAAGTTCGTTTATCATCGACTATAAGATACTAACTCAGTATTTTAGATGTCGTTCAGTTATTGGATCATTGTTTGTAAAAACTAAGATTAAGATTAAGATCACGCTTTTGAATCACAGGACATGTGGAACAATTACAGACGCCAGGAGCAGAGGGCGGCCGGGTCACTTCTTAGAGTCCACATGAATACTACATTATACTACCACAATACTACATGAATACTACTACATGAATACTACATTATACTACTACAATACTACATGAATACTACTACATGAATACTACATTATACAACTACAATACTACATGAATACTACTACATGAATACTACATTATACTACTACAATACTACATGAATACTACTACATGAATACTACATTATACTACTACAATACTACATGAATACTACTACATGAATACTACATTATACTACTACAATACTACATGAATACTACTACATGAATACTACATTATACTACTACAATACTACATGAATACTACTACATGAATACTACATTATACTACTACAATACTACATGAATACTACTACATGAATACTACATTATACTACTACAATACTACATGAATACTACTACATGAATACTACATTATACTACTACAATACTACATGAATACTACTACATGAATACTACATTATACTACTACAATACTACATGAATACTACTACATGAATACTACATTATACTACTACAATACTACATGAATACTACTACATGAATACTACATTATACTACTACAATACTACATGAATACTACTACATGAATACTACATTATACTACTACAATACTACATGAATACTACTACATGAATACTACATTATACTACTACAATACTACATGAATACTACTACATGAATACTACATTATACTACTACAATACTACATGAATACTACTACATGAATACTACATTATACTACTACAATACTACATGAATACTACTACATGAATACTACATTATACTACTACAATACTACATGAATACTACTACATGAATACTACATTATACTACTACAATACTACATGAATACTACTACATGAATACTACATTATACTACTACAATACTACATGAATACTACTACATGAATACTACATTATACTACTACAATACTACATGAATACTACTACATGAATACTACATTATACTACTACAATACTACATGAATACTACTACATGAATACTACATTATACTACTACAATACTACATGAATACTACTACATGAATACTACATTATACTACTACAATACTACATGAATACTACTACATGAATACTACATTATACTACTACAATACTACATGAATACTACTACATGAATACTACATTATACTACTACAATACTACATGAATACTACTACATGAATACTACATTATACTACTACAATACTACATGAATACTACTACATGAATACTACATTATACTACTACAATACTACATGAATACTACTACATGAATACTACATTATACTACTACAATACTACATGAATACTACTACATGAATACTACATTATACTACTACAATACTACATGAATACTACTACATGAATACTACATTATACTACTACAATACTACATGAATACTACTACATGAATACTACATTATACTACTACAATACTACATGAATACTACTACATGAATACTACATTATACTACTACAATACTACATGAATACTACTACATGAATACTACATTATACTACTACAATACTACATGAATACTACTACATGAATACTACATTATACTACTACAATACTACATGAATACTACTACATGAATACTACATTATACTACTACAATACTACATGAATACTACTACATGAATACTACATTATACTACTACAATACTACATGAATACTACTACATGAATACTACATTATACTACTACAATACTACATGAATACTACTACATGAATACTACATTATACTACTACAATACTACATGAATACTACTACATGAATACTACATTATACTACTACAATACTACATGAATACTACTACATGAATACTACATTATACTACTACAATACTACATGAATACTACTACATGAATACTACATTATACTACTACAATACTACATGAATACTACTACATGAATACTACATTATACTACTACAATACTACATGAATACTACTACATGAATACTACATTATACTACTACAATACTACATGAATACTACTACATGAATACTACATTATACTACTACAATACTACATGAATACTACTACATGAATACTACATTATACTACTACAATACTACATGAATACTACTACATGAATACTACATTATACTACTACAATACTACATGAATACTACTACATGAATACTACATTATACTACTACAATACTACATGAATACTACTACATGAATACTACATTATACTACTACAATACTACATGAATACTACTACATGAATACTACATTATACTACTACAATACTACATGAATACTACTACATGACTGCTACCTACACGTTATTCTGTTATTTATTTCATTGTCTATTTTTTCATATTCATGTTAATCTGTCTTTTTATAGCTCTGCATTAAAGGTACAGTGTGGTAAGATTGTGGTCACGATATCAGTAGAAATAGAATGACAAATTAATTGTATACAGACTATTTCATGAAAGTATAATCGCCTCACCGTATGATTTACTTTTTACATTAACCTTAAATGAGCCCTTTAATGTATATTTACATCCGACCTACCTATGGGGGCAGCCATGTTTTTACTATGGCCTAGATTGGACAAACTTAGCATCTTTTGTCATCATACAGGGCTTTTTCAGATCCTTGAGATCACTGTGAGAAACGGAAGTCACAGTCTTTGCCTGTGTGACTCACACTTGGCCAACAAAGGCCCATGTTGATTCCCTGCTGGAGCTGTGACCCCTGCGACCCCACCTCGGAGTGGTTGACGATGGATGGATGGATCATCGCCAGATTGTTGTGATGGAAACATGAACACACAGAATATGAGATTAGAGGAGTCAGTTGACCACCTGCGGTCCGACTGCCCCCTGGGAGATTCAGGAAGTGCTTTAATAATGAGCTGCAGTGGCATTAAAAATTGATTAATGGGCCAGTAGAGTAAACACTTTAAGACCAGACCCTATCATCATGCCAACATATATATATCAAAATCATCACTGAACATGACAAAGCACAAAAGGAAATGGAAAAAAAGTTAGGTGATACTACATTCATGAAAATGTCAGTATGTACTTGTTTTAAAATATTTTTTAGAAGAAAATGACCGAAATCTTACACACTGCACCTTTAATAATGAGCTGGATGTTTAGTACATCCACTCTGAGTTCAGGAAGTGCTTTAATAATGAGCTGCAGTGGCATTAAAAATTGATTAATGGGCCAGTAGAGTAAACACTTTAAGACCAGACCCTATCATCATGCCAACATATATATATCAAAATCATCACTGAACATGACAAAGCACAAAAGGAAATGGAAAAAAAGTTAGGTGATACTACATTCATGAAAATGTCAGTATGTACTTGTTTTAAAATATTTTTTAGAAGAAAATGACCGAAATCTTACACACTGCACCTTTAATAATGAGCTGCAGTGGCATTGACAATGGATTAATGAGGCTGTGGAGTAAAAATATTTTTAAAAAAAACCCTATCCTCATGCCAAAGTAAACATTGAAATCCATCAAAAATCAGCACTGAACAAACATGACACAAAGGGAAAAGATCGGAAATGTTGATCCTCAGTGTGACCCGGGGCTCCTGCCACAGGAGGACAGGAAACAAATGATGCTCATCCCTCTGAAGGGAAAACATCTGACTCTTTCTGCCTTTAGACCGATTGTTTTTGACCGAGCAGAGTCGCTGACCTCTCTTGAAAAATGTGATTTCTTCACTGAGGGAATTTGCTGGATATTTGTGCCCGCCTCCCCGAGCACGGTACCTCCTGCCCTTGCCCTTCACTTGTGCTCACGGACTTTGACCAAAGGAAGAAAATATCTGACATTTAATTTCACACACCTGTTTGACGCACATGTGTCTCGCTTCGCAAGGCAGTCGTGCAACCACAACATCAATACTAAAAATAAACGTTGCCACGGAAACTATCATACCAGGGATGAGGGTATATAACATTTGTGCTTCGATGAGCATCTCCTTGACAATGCCATTAAAGGGAAAGATCCGCCTCTGTGCTCAAATAACTGAGCAGGACGACGATACAGTGGGTTGTCAAGCGCAGCGCGTGTATACGTCCACAAATACGGATGATGACATGGCGAGTAAATTGATCTCACCATGGGCATGCATGCACAGCCACAACATGGGGTCACACACACACACACACACACACACACACACACACACACACACACACACACACACACACACACACACACACACACACACACACACACACACACATGCATACACATACACACAGCCCTGAACCTTGGCACCCAAAAGTAGATTACAACCAGATGTATGATAGTATGAAATCACTCAGTGGAAATAAAAGCCACAGCTGGATGAACCTGCATGCAAGGACAATCGCACATCCATTTACAAAAAATGATGATACGGTCATTAAACCTTTTGAAAACAAAATATGCAATATTGATGTTTAGTCTAACCCTTTTTTAATTACAACATTCTTTCCACATGCATTGACTTCTACATTTACAAATCTCAATCCTGGTGCAGAATGCTGCTTCATGTTTTAACACAGAGTATGGGGCTCAAATTTTATAAGAGTCTCACCAGCCTTTGTTAAGCTTTCAGATAAGTTGAAAGGTGCAGTGTCTAAGATTTGGTAGATGTGAAAAAGCTGATTAAAATCTTACACACTGCCCATTTAACATTTTGTTTGTAAATCTTAATAGTCATGCTCCTACTTAGATTGTTGTTATTATTATCATTATTATTATGATTATTATTACTATTGTTGTTGTTGTTGTTATGATGATGATGATGGTTATCATTATTATTATTATTATAGGACTGAACTATGATCACCTGCATTATAATGACAACAACAACAACAACAACAATAATAATAACGATAAAAATAATAATGATAATAATAATATATAATAACAATAACAATAATAAAAATATAATAATAACAATTATTATTGTTGTTGTTGTTCTTCTTCTTCTTATTATTATTATAGGACTGAACTGTGATCACCTACATCAATGACTTGAATGAATACACTGACCAATCTAATGGTCTTGGGTGTGGTCGTGTGCATTGGACTCAGGTTGAAAGTTGCATATGTTCCCTTTTGATGACACACTCTCCTCTGGTTCCATCAGATGCAGGCATAGGGTAACTTCTGTCACACCACCCATGGAGCAGCAAATCATTTTCAGGCAGTGAGGTGGATGTGCACCTGGATTTCCCAGCAGCCTGTGACCAAAGGTGGGTTACATAACTGAAAATGAGGAAATTGAAAAGAACAGGGCAAGATCTGAAAGTGTGAGGCTGAGGGGGAACGGAGAGGTGAGAGGAGGAATATGGAGAGGAAGGTGACAGTAAAATTGATTCAGAGGACACACACACACACACACACACACACACACTCGTGTGATGAAAATGATACACTCCACTCACATCTCTCAATTCCTGTTTGGTATTTGACTGTAAATATCAGTGCAGAGGTTAGACTTGCCTCATTGTCTAGTCATCAGACTTCTGTTTGGACCATAATGGAGGAAAATGAAGTCCATGATGATCTGTTACAGGGCTCATTTAGAGACTACACGGTGGATCAGATTTGAAGCAGAATGTGTCACACTCTCTCGATATGTGATTGCGGATCCACTTCCCTCCTAACTTTGATGTCACACAGGAGCTGGAGCTGGAACCGAAGTCACTGCCTCAGTGAAGCAGAGCGAATACTAAGCCAACATGGGGGAAAGAAGATGGATTTCTCCATCTTCCTATTCTGAATTTACATACATTTTATGGCAAATGAGGTATAGTCGAAATGTTCATGCATGGTGGATTGCCTTTGTAATGACCCACTTTCTTAACACTCATTTAAATATGGGGGAAAATAAGATGGAATGATACAAAAATTATGTTGATTAACAATAGCTGAAATTGTGCCCCTGTTTTATGTCACAGGTATGGAGGTTCTGAAGCATATACTGAGCGTTTGAAAATAAATTTAATCAAACATACTAATCACCCAGAGCAGCCAGTTCTCAGGATTAACCACTGACAGGTTGCGGCACCTCGTTGAGTATGCAGAGATAATGAGGGGTTAAAATTATACACTGTAGTGACTGAAATGATCAGAGTCTATCTTGAGATCTGGGTTATGCCAGATGAGAATTGGTCCCATGCAGAAAGAGAATTTAGCTATAGGTCTCGCTAGACCACATTATAATCTGGGAGATGAATGGGAGACACACATATACCCTTATAGATAGAAATAGAATGTAATGATCTTTTTGGATTTAATAATAATATGTATAAAAATAAATATGTTCATTTAGATGAGATGTTAGTTATGTTTGGTCGATATTCAGTCAGGGGTACTGTTGTATTTTCAAATCGTATTTTTTATCATTGAAATACAGATTTTTTTTTCTCATAACATTTTCAATAATTGTACAAACATACGTGTATTTGAACATGCTTGCGTTCATGACCTTTGACCCTGATGCCTTGTCCTGATACACATTTCTAAATTTCCAAATATTGTTATACAAAATAAAGAAGCAGAGAGCCCTTTATTTATTATCTCAGCCGTGATAATTAAAATGGCCTATGGTCTTTTATTTTGCTCTGTAGTGTTTTCCACTTGTAAATGAGATATCTTGGATTTTGTTCCAAATTTAAAAAGTGCATCCAACAGGTCAGAGGTCAGGATATCAGCTCCATATTATTGACGCACGCGCCCTCTGGTGGACACTATATCCGTGTTTGTTGTTGTGGCTTTTCCACGCTGTGGGTTAGAGTGATGAGACAGAGCCACCAGGTGTTCCTCATTACGTCCTCGTCAATCACTGGATTATTCGCAGCTGCGTTTCCCCTTTACTGCGTCATTTCCGGACCGGAAGAGGCAGGTGAGCCAAACGGCTACAGTTAGCTCGTTGTCTCACGCTTTGTCGTCATGTTTTGAATTCGCTGGTTAGACAGAGGGAAGCTACTACAGGACGATGTGATTCAACTTGACGTCACTGGCCACACAGGTAAAAAGACTCAATGCTGACTCCACAGTGAGGGTTTACGTTTATTTACGTGCACATATTGTTTGTTTTCATGCGAGTGTAAAAAAAAAAAACAGTTTCCGAGCCCAAGAAACGAAGGGGAACAGAGGGTTGTTATTGTTTTTGAAAAACATATATGTAAGTAATGATACCAGCTCATCTTTTAGCCTCGTTATTTGTTTGGAGTCAAACCCCACTTTTAAGATTAAAGATAGAAGATAAAAATAAATGGACCATATAAGTATTTAGATACATTCTCAAAGCTACCACTCACTGTAATGCATATAATCTCAAAATCTAGCTTTATACTGTCATTCTTAATATAAATGCAAAATGCTTGCACATTGTATCAAGTAAAATATTCAAGTGAAATGACTACATTCTAACCACCAGATGTCACCATGTCCTACACACTGTGCCTATTTTAAACCTCTCATATTAGCAATAGAAAAAGATTTTACTCTGACAATGTGGGTGTAACGTCTCCGAATGTCCTTTTTTAAAAATGGATTGATTTTATTTATTTGCTTTAAAAATTAATAATTAGATGAAGGTTTTTGGTTAATAATCCTTTATTGTTTTGTAATATTGGAAATATTTTCATGAAGCCCCCTCAAATCAATACAAGTATTGTATATTTTGTCTTTTCCTATTTTCTAAACATATTTACATAACATATTTTCTCAGTACCTTTTTGTGTGTGTGCATTTAAACGTTTCCCTCTCATAAACTTTATTATTTCTTATTTGCCTGATATATGGTGTGCACTTTGTTAGATGAAAAAGTTTTTATAAATATAAGAGGCAATTAATTCACCTTTCTGACCCTCTTACCTCATATCAGTCCACTGGCAGCCAGGGAGGTTGTCCAGGTAAATGAAGGGCCCTTCTGAGGTGCTGGGTAATGAGATAACCATCTGGATTGCATGTTGCCACTGAGGAGGTTGCTTGAAGTGGAGACTCCTCTCCAGAGACTACAGATGAATTATTCTGACAGTGAAGAAAACGACTGCTAAAGAGAGAAATGCAGAGTGAGCCAGACCAAAGAGCATTTTTAAATATGGTGCTCATATTAGCCGTAATTCATTTTTATTTTTTTGAGGAAAGAAAAACATGAATGCGTGGCTTACATATTTATGGTACGGATTGTTTACTGTGCTGGATATTATGCAGCGGTACATAAAGTGATACTTTCCTTTACATAATCACTATACTTTGTGCTGTGTGAAAAAATAGTTTTCACAGCATGAACCAGAAAAAAACAGATGGATGTTTTTTTTTTTCACGTGATTGCATCGTCTTGATATAAACATGTATATGACAGAGTTGTTTTCGAAGGCATTTCTTAGTTAGCAGGGTGGTTCAGATACTCCTGAAAGGAATCGGGCAGTGTGCCGAACTTCCACTCCTCCATCTTCTGTCACATGGTGCCATGCAGTTCATAAGCAAATTCATTTAGATGCCATGATTGGTAATAAGATTAGAAACATTAGGTTTAAAGGTGCTTTATGAAACAGTCGCAGCACCCGCTCGCTGCTCTGCTCGTCTACTGTTGCCGAGCACTTGCGCAGCATCAGTGAGAACAGTATTTCATGTTACACAGATGCACTCTGCACTGTGCTCTGCACCGCAGCAGCAAAGATATCTCTGTGTAGGTTTTAATCCTCAAAACAGATCATGACTGGACCTTGGAGATGAATCACATCCGTGTTGGCGGAGTGCCTATAGCTGCTGCCCAGAGTTGCTAAGAGGGACTGGGGGAATGCCTAACAAAAGTGGGTTTCCGGGCGACTTTGGCCGGAGACCTCCACATAGAAATTGGTTGAGAAGCTTAAACTGGTAACTGAGATGATATAGTCTGTAATAGGAGAAAACAAATCCTCTTTCAAGTATAAAAAAAACCAAAGGATTGTAACATTCCAGAGAGAACCTTTTTATAAATGTGCCACTTTTCTATTTGTGACCCATTTTTCTACAAATCATGAAAGCACATCAGAGCTGTGTGATATAAAAAAGATGAGTGTGCCTCTGATGCTGAAGTATCATTTTGAAGCTTCTTGCACCAATGAGCAACTTCCATTGGGACAAAAAAAATGCCTTTGCTACTATATCTAGTTCTTACAATGCATCCAAGGAGGAGGTGCAGCATTTATGTACCGTGCAGGCACCATACCACTATACGGAAACATCTCCTGCTCAAACCGCTAGTCACCCCTCTGCTCTGCTGTCCCCCAGGCCTTTTGAACCCAATTCAAACCAAAAATGAAGTGTCTTGGCATGTTGTGAGGCCACAATGAGTCTCAAAAACAGACAGGCATCAGTCATGACGGCTATAATTCTTCGCTGTTGGACACATTTTTGCTTGTCAAGAATTCGCATCCCTCGTAGCAGCGTGTCACTCCGCACCGGGCAGCCCTCGTACATTCCTGCACATTGAACCAAGTCAAACATCTCAGGGCTGATGCACAGATTAAGTATTTCACTAGTCCGTTAACATGCCTACATGCAAACATGACAGCTGCTAAGTCTGAGAAATGAGTGTCTGCATTTAATTATCATGTCAAATAATGTATTACACATAGATTAGTATTATTTCCACTGCAGTCAACTAAACCATGGCACACCATCATTGCTCTGTTTTTATAATTGGATCAGATCACGTGAGACACTTGAGATTATGGACGTTATTGTGCTTTCAGAATAATTTACTGTTCCTTATCGACTGCTGTGGGATAAATTATGGCTCTTGATGAATAGGAAATCATTGTGTGTGTGTGTGTGTGTGTGTGTATGCGTTTGCCCGTGCGCGTGTGTGGCCTTGTGTGTTTGTGTTGCACATAACAGACTCTTTATGGGGAGGTGTCACAATTTTTTTTTTTTTACCTCCACTCAACCCTGAGGTCAATATCCATCAGCTCGTTCACTTCCTCTGTGCGAATGTGATTCATTCCTCTCCTTTTTACATTGGTATTTTAGATGCTGCCTCATAGGTGCAGTGTGTAAAATTTGCTGACATCTAGAGGTGAAGTTGCATGTTGTATCCATCATCTCACCCTCGCCGTCTGAACACGCAGGAGAACCTATGGTAGACTTCAGTTGTCATTAAAACGAAAAAAATATTTAGAACATCCACTTTAGGCTACTGTAAAAACATGGCGGCAATATATTGAGGTAATGATAAATTCAAGAGAATGTCAGTATATAATTGATTCATGAAATTCTTAAAAATGACCGAAATCGTACACACTGCACCTTTTAGAACATGTTTTTGATCACATTGATGCAAATGGCTGTATATTTCATATTGTGTGCTTATCAAACCAGTCCGTATGCTATGATTGGGGGGAAAATCACGTATGTATGATAATTAGATTTACCATGTTGGTGTTTTAATGCATTTCTCCACTGTTTATGTCGATTAATTAATTATTGCTGTATTTTACATTATACACATATTTGTAATTTTATTCTTTAGGTTATTCAGTTTAGATGCTATTTTCTCTGTAAATGTCTGTGAAGTGCTCCATCAAAATGACCTACACCACATGACCACATCGAACCCCATGAGCTATATTTAGGCACAGAAGTGAAGATATAAAAAAGAGGAAGGTCTAAGATGGTGGACTCAAAGTAGGAAGAAGGTCAACATGGAGGTGTAATGAGCCTTCCTATGGAGAGAATGAGAGATGGGGGGGCATGTGGAAATGGGAACTGGTTCAAGGGGGGAAAATGTTGGGATGACATAAGACATTAGTTTGGGAAATGGGGGCAGATGAAGCCCTGAGTGTAGTTAAGAGGAATTTGATGGCGATATTTTGAAATTAAAGAGTGGGGATGGCGTGGGGGGGGGGGGGGGGGGGAAGAATGAGCATTGTATTTCAAGAGCAGAGGGAGGAACTCCACAGGAAAATGAGCAAGTACATGATTGAGAGGGAAATAAGAAAAGCACAGGGGGAAGGTTGGAGGAAGGAGGTGAAAAGGGGTAATGAAGTGTAGAGTGATGGAGGAAAAGGAAAACATTGTGGCCCTGGCCATTTCAAGGTATTGACATTTATTTAACAGCTCACTCGTGGTCATAACGATAAACCCATCACCATCATGCTTATTGTGTCAGCCATGCTCAAAGAAAGAAAGAATCAATGTTTTTTTCTCTCTCTCCAGCCGTTCGTGGTAAAACGCTTCACCCTCTCTGTTAATTACAGGAAAACATGTCTCAATCTCTAAACTGGCAATAAAATCTACTAAATGAATGCTAATTAAATTAGATAAGATGAAGCTGTGTGGGCAAATGAGGTCTTTGGTAGGAGCAGAGAAAGGGAAATGGATAAGACGAGAGCTGGTGCAGAAAGATAATGACGGCAGAATCCAGAGACAACCAATAATTAATTGATTGAATAAACGTTGATCTTACAGATTGTGTGCCGATCTTACTGCAGCAAAGAGGTTTTTCCAGCCACGGACGAGGCTTTAGTTCCCCCACACTCTGTCAGTAGCAGTAGGTGGTGGGAGTCTGAACGATGTGGGCTGATTATAACGCTCACGTGCGCAGTGTATAGGCTCTCATGCATTCATACGAAGGGTACACGGAGAGGGCAGGTGTTATTCCGAGGTCTCCCACTTGCTGTGCTCAGCCATATGATGAAGCAATGGCCCAGAGTGCTAAAGCATAATTGTTTTTCTTGATGACCATATTTACCCATTTTTTTTGGTTTAAAAAATCCGTATGTTCAGAGTACTATGTCTCGGGCTCTTGGTAAATGTATCTGCTGCTGATGACTAAGTGGTATCTGTGGCTCAGCTGTGGTGAGAGGAGGCTGCAAAAGTGTAAAAGATGATTTCCTCTTACGCACACTTTAGTGCAGCCGAATCCTGAATTAAAAATATCAGGGGAGGGATCTATTGACAGAAGTGGCAAATAAATCCATGTCGTTGTTTTTTGTAAAAAATAATTTACATCACCAAAATGTAGAGATTAAGAATAAGTCCTTTATATTTACATCAGGTGCAGGTCCTCTTTACGGAGGCTGCCAAGCTACACCATGCTTTTGTTGCAGAAAACTAAACACCTTTTCTGTTTTAATGATACTTGAAGGAATTATTCTCTTACATGCTTGTAAGGGAAGTGTGAAGAGAGGGACATTCAGGTGCAACATGCAATGAAACCTCTATATGTCACTGAATACTATATAATGTTGAGTGTGGATACGTGACTCGAAGCCAGTGTGAACAAGCTTTGATTTTTATCATGTTTTCTTTCCTTTCGAGACTTCTAGCACCATATTAAGCTCTTAATAACTTTTATTCATGATACTTGAATCGTGTTATTATTATTATTATTATTATTATTATTATTATTATTATTATTATTGATGTTGTTGTTGGCTATATTACCTACAGCTGGCTGGGTTGAGACAACAAATTCTGAGGTCATATGAGGAGTTTGTTCTGCACCAAGGTTGTACACTGCACATGTCAGTCATCATGGCAATCTGAAGACAAAAAACATGCATGGCTTTGTTTTCTCTTGGATTTAAACAGAAAAATCCAGCTCGCAACTCACAGAGAAAAATGCCACAAGCGCCTCCTCGTCACAAAACATTTTGTGATTGACAGCATTGAAATGTTTACAAATGTAATTATGATAATCGACTTTGCAAAGTAGATTAACCAGCCTGCAGTCTTAAGTGCTTGCATTATTTAACCAAATGTCATAAACATGTGTGTATTATCCTGTGTCAATCTTTGTTTTCGCTTTGCTTTCTGAGCCACTTGTTTATATGAAATCTCTGGATTGGAAAACAATCAGTTGTCACGAGCAAGGGAACCAGCAGATATTGAAGGTTAAACTTTTCAACTTGTGAGAAGTGTTCTGACCAATCTTTAGACCAAATCAGAAGATGTGATGGAGTGGGTTTTTTCAGCTCTGAAAATAACCAGAATGCCAAGATTGAGCTGTGAATTCGAGCTGTACCATCTCGCTTTGACCCGTGCCCCAGTTTCACAGTTCATTGCTGTCACAGATCGCATACTGCACACATGTCACTGAAGACATTTCTTCACTCCTTTTCCCTCTCTCTGGCTGACTTCTCGCTGCTGCGGCACCTTTTTCTCCCTCCCCTCCCCCTTTTTCCTCCCTCACTCGCGCTCTCTCCCCCTCCCCTCTCCCTCCACTTCCCTCCCACTTTTCTGTCTCACTCTTAAAAGCACTCAGTCTCTGCGCTCCTCTTCATTTCCCACTCCAACATGTTGGCAGGAGGAGAAGCAGGAGGATGCTGCGCTCTACCCTCGGTGTGTTCCTGTCACCTCTTCGGCCAGCGCACACTTCCTCTGACTCAGCCTCCGCTCTCGGCTGTCTCCGCCTGAAGGACTTGGGAGAGGTGGTGGTGGTGGAGGAGGAACCAAAGGATACCCTGGACATCAGGAGCTCTTGCAGCAGGGTCCCCAACAGGAACAACAACAGCAGGAGACCGGAGCACAGCCTCTGCTCCTCATCTGTGGTGGTGGAAACTAATAACACCCCAGCAGTGACCAGCTCCTCTGGTTTCCCTCCCCCCTCCTCCTCCTCCTCCTCCTTTTCGGCTCAAAGATCCATGTGGCAAGAAGCAATAAGGAGGAAGCGCTATCTCCTGGACCGGGCGGGGGAGTCTGGTGAAGAGGATAAAGGAGGAGGTCAGGAGAAGAGGAACAGATCCCCGGACTGGCTGTATGAGTCTTACTATTGTATGAGCCAGCAGCATCCACTGATTGTGTTCCTGCTGCTGATTGTGATGGGAGCCTGCCTGGCTCTGCTGACTGTGTTCTTTGCTTCGGGACTGGTAAGTTGTTCATTCACAGACACCGACACATTACGCAAATTGTAAAAGTACAAATAGACATGCAATGCTGTTAAAAACACCTTGACTGCATTGAGAGCTGCAACTAATGACTTTGATGATCAATGAATCTGTCAATTATTGTGTAGATTCCTCTGATTTGATAAAGAATAAGGTACATTTTCTCCTTTCCAGCACTTTCTTTAAAAATCATGTACTCTTGGGCAATGTTCTTTCAGAAATCTTGCAAATTGTACATGCTGCTAAAAGCACTGCAGAATATTGTGATGGCTTAAATTGATAGCTTAAATTGGTTAATCAGTAAATAGTTTGCTGATTATTTGATAATTGATTCATAATGTGTGAGTTGTTTCAGCCCTAGAAATGTTGCACATCCACGCAAATTGTTGCATGTACTTCTATTTTAGCTGTAAATAACTGTCAGTGAGGAAAATTAAATTAAGTTGCAAGCAGTATACAGTATGGGCATGAATTCGAAAGCACATGAGTGTGCATATACACCACGTTTTTATAAGCAGGGTTGTAGTCAAGAAAGAAAATGTCAATCAACTGAAGCGCTCTTTAATATTTAGTGCTGCTGTTCTCATTCTTACCCTGAGTGAATTATAGATAAGCGCCCGAGCTTGTATTTGCAGGATTTGACCTTCATTTAGACCAAACAATGAAATATACCAGGTTTGATATAATCACAGCCAAAGCCTCTAGCATTACAATTCAAAGCTGACGCAGCATCCTGTCACAGTCGAGATAGCACAACATTTTTAAACGGCATGTTGTTTGCTGAACTATACAGAATGCAACAACAGCTTTGACCTCATCATGTGCCAAGTAAGTTGGATGTAAAAAGAAACATGTATATCTTATTTACCACTAAAATCAGTGGATTCATCTTGTACCAAACTAAATGTTTTGCCCCTCATCTTATGAATAAGACTTGCCAACCAATGACGACATGCAATGACATGGACAATGTCTACCAATCGGTTTAATGGTAAAATGAGAAATGCAACCTAGTTGGTAAATAACACATGTGCACACAAGTGCATCTAGTAAAAGAAAAAAAGGTTTAGTCCCATTATTTTACAGTCACATACTGAAGTGCTGCACCAACATAAACGTACATGCACACACTCGCAGCACGTGGTCAAACACTAATTTGAAGAGAAGGGTGAGATAAAAGCGTGGGGTGGGGGGGTACGGGGGCTTAGTTATTGTCTGAGCTCATGGTTGATTGAACCACAGAAAGGAGATCTGTTTCCCTCTGTCACTATTTTGACAGGATTATCTTTGCTCTAAAAACCTAAAAAAAAAACTGCACTGTGGAGGCAGGGCATACTGTATTGTGAAAAGATGAGGAAAAGAAAGCAAATTATTTGAAGACAGAAAATTAAACTCTTAAGAACCTGGCTGATACTGTATGTATCTGTTCAAAGAGGTTTAACAATATTATAATATAAGATGGTCTAATATAACCTTATTATAGCTTTAATTACATTTTAGCATGAGGGGAGAGCCTCTCCCCGTCTCTGAGTCTGTGGTTAAGAAGGGATTAGTCTGAACCACACCGAAGAGACAGAGTACTGACACACACACACACACACACACACACACGCCTCTTACAAAGCCCCTCCGAACTCCTACAATCAATATGGATGCTATATTGCAGGTAAAAAATCAACTAAAGGACAATTAAGAGGGATGCTGCTGGGTTAAGTGAATGGATATATAGATCAGTGTTCCACAAACAGAAAATACCTTTTCTAAATGGAAAGTTCCCCTTTAAAAAAAACAACTAATTTTGCGCTTATATGAAGCATTGTAATAAATTCATTTTTTCTGTTGGCCCACTGCTCATTTTATCTGTCCTACATACTCCCTTTTCTCCCTCCATGTGCTGCACAGCCATGACTCTAGTAGTTTGCGTTTTTGTCTCCTTTCTCGTGCATGTGTCATCTCTCACCTCCTCACATCTCTCCCTCTCTTTTATTTGTATCCCATCATCCCTTCATTCTGCTTGCTGGTTGACCTAAATCCTGTGCTGTTTTGGAGCTCTGCTCTGGGCGAGTCAAACTCTCTGTGGCTCTGCAGCCACACTCATCCTCTCCTGTCCCAGAGCATCGACTTTGTGCAAGAGACAGAGGGGGAGGAGAGAGAGGGGGGGGGGACTGATGGTCACTTCTGGAGAAAAGTAATAGAATGTATCAAAATGTGTTTTTTTCTGATTAGTCCCTGCAATTAGTAAATAAATATGACGTATATTAGATATACTGCGCCCCTGATGTGTCATAATATTAATGACAGAAATTACATGTCAACTTAAAGTAATCATTTTCAAATCCATGATGAATCTACAAAATAGGATAACATGGAAACTGTCATTCTTCAAATCAAATTGTATTTATACAGCCCACATTCACAAATCACAGTTTGTCTCACACGGCTTCAAAGGTTGACTAAAACGCCTTTTCCACCAAACTGGTTCCAGTGCTAGTTCAGAGCCAGTACCTGAGTTAGCACCATATTCTTGCTTTTCCTGAGCTCCAGCTCTCGAGACCGGTGCCAGACCGGGTACCAACTCCTTGCTGGTCTACAGCCAGGAAAGAGAGTAGGGGCGGGGTTATTGTAACCAACAACGTCTGCGTAAGCACACGAACCTCCATGTTTAAAACAACAGACGAGCAAGTTACATCTGTTCTGTCAGGGTGATATAATAAGAATGATGGATAAGAGTAAACAGCAGTGGACTGAGGAAGAGACCCAGTGCTTCCTGGCACCCTGGTCCTGTGCCAAAGTCCTAAATAAATTAGAGGGAGCCTCTCGAACTAAGCCTGTGTTCCAGAGTATACAGCAGTAGACGGTTGTTTCTGGGTGCGATCTGTCCGATCGCAACTGGGTGCAGCCGTCTCCTGCTGGCTGCAACCAAACTGTAGACCAGTTGCTTAAGAAACGAACAAGATTCCAGAAGCACGAAGGGAAACACAAATTCTTCCCTGAGGTTCTGTATTTCTAGCCGAGACAACCTTGTGTGGCTGTTGGCTTGTGAGACATCCGCTTGCGAGTCCCCACCTGTGACTCTGTCCCTCCCCCTGTCACACCATCTGAGAAGAGTTGATGGAATGAGGCCAAGTAAAAGCATTACTGCATGAACGGCTCTTCTGATCGCGCTGTCCTTCTACCTTGAGGAAACTTCTGAAATTTTTATCAGAACTTTCAGATCCAAGTGTGTTTCAGGAAGGCAGCCTCGAATCCATTATGGATGTGTTCGGCTTTACTGCTGGTTAACACTGGGGGCGTTTTGGGTTTTTTCTCTGTCCATTCAATGTTGTCAATTCAGTGTAAGGTTTTTTTTCTAGCTTGCTCTATCTGGATGTTGTAATTCCCAGTTTGATTAGTGTATTCTGTTGCATCAAAGGTGCAGTGTGTAAGATTTGGTGACCTCTCGAGGTGGATTTGCGTGTTATAGCTTTCACATCAGTTAATCAGTCTCTTATTATGATTGAATGGATCTCTGAAACACATATCCAATGACTTAATCAATGAAACATTATTTCAATGTTAAATATAAAGGTATGAAGGTTAAGGGTGATGGAATGAATACAGTGAAACAAACAATCTGATAACATATGCTATTTGACTACATAGATTTTGGTAATAGTGACATCATCAGTGATGGTGAAATACAAGACGGATAAACATCAAGAATCCGTTAAAACATTTTCACTATGTATTTGGTATGAGCTGCCCATATATCCTGTAGTCCAACATACCTGCTATATCATCAGTGACTTTCAGTTGAGCAAGAAGTGTACCACAACATATACAATTATACATATGCTACATGTACTATGCTCCTGTGAATAACAGATTATGGACTGGTGGGTTGTATTTTTCTTTGATGAGCGAATGTGTCCATCGTTTACTCTGCTTCATATTCATGTTTGTTGTGTGTGGAATTAACAATTAAAACTGCAGCTGTTGCAGCAGTGATTACAGTACAGAGTTAGTTATCACAGTTTGATACAGAAATATGAGTCATTCTCTTTTTAAAAGTTAAAAGTTCTTTTTCCATTTTCCTTTTTTTTTATTGTGATGTCAGAATGTCGTATCCGTACTCAGATCTGTATCTGATTCATTCTGTGTCCCCTCACAAGATCTGGTGGTGAATCAAAGGGGAAGCTAATGAGTAACGTGCAGAGCAAAAAGACATTTGTTTTATCTCCTCTCAGATTAGATCCATCCAAAAAGGATTGATTTAGTTACAAGACTTTAGAGGATCAACCGTGCTGTATTCTCTGCTTCTCTGGATGAATCGACTCTGCCTGTGTTTTTGTTTTCACTAGAGAAGAAGTACTGAGTAGGGAAAGATGTTTTTTTTAATGCACCATGTGGCTGTTCCATCTCTCATGAGAACTTTGTTAGTACCTTGTTACTCTTTTATTTACCTGTGTATCATAAATATTCTTGTTTTCCCCAACAAATTAAGTTTGTTTCCCCTCCCTTAGATCTTCTCCGTGTATTGTGGTGTTCCTCTCTCACGCTGTGTTCTATCCCTCTCTTTCAGAACGTTGAGGACCATGTGGCCTTTGTAATCACAGTACCCACAGCACTGGCCATTTTCCTGTCTGTGTTTGTTCTGGTCTGCATCGAATCCATTTTCAAGAAACTTCTCCGGATTTTCTCTCTGGTCATTTGGGCCTGCTTGGTTGCTATGGGTTATCTTTTCATGTTTTCCGGCGGGATCATCTGTCCATGGGATCAGGTAAGACACTTATGCTGTTTTCCTCTTTGGAAAGACACATGTGGTACGTTGAGTGTGTGTGTGTGTGGGGGGGGGGGGTTGTCTTTTTTTATTCAATACATTAGGCAGCAATTAAATGAAAAGTCATCGCAATGTATTTTTGAAATGACAACTTTAATAATGCTATGTATTGAAATAAAACAACATGCTTAGATAAACGGGTATAAACTCAGATGGTTTAGATGTGCAGTGTGTAAGATTTAGGTTAGATTTTTGTCTCTTCTAGCTTTAGAAATAGAATTACAAAACAATTATATATTGACATTTTTCCAAATATATTATCTTCATAACATATGACTTGATTTTACATAATCCTAAAATGAGCCCTTTAATGTATTTCAACTTTTTTATATTTACACAATTTATAGGTTCTCCTGCCTGCTCGAACAGGAAGGGTTGGGGGGATAGACACAATGTGCAACTTCAGCAGTAGACGTCACTAAATCTTACACACTGCACCTTTTTAAACGTTTGTTTTGGCTGATGATGCATTTTTCTTCATTCATCCACCTGCTTTTTAAAACCGGCAAAGGTCTTCTGAGGTGAACAACTCCTCTTTGATTGTTTAATGTTTTGTACAACGTGAACTTATGGTTTTATCACCAGTGTAGAGTCTACATTCTTTTCAATGCAGACATTGTCATAATGAACACGATTGAATGGCTCCTTTGGTTTTCAACCTACATACATTCTATAAAACACACAACTGTGCAGGAAAGAAGCAATAGCTTTGTTGAGACGGAGCCCACAGTCTTGTAGCACTTCATAACCAGTTCCTTATGTTTGTATTGACCCACTGACCAATTCAAATTGATATTTAGATCATGTGTGTATTGATTATCTTGCAACTTCAACATGAAATCCATTCTCCATGATATATTGGTTCAAGAATTGCCTCTTAGCTTTTGCATAGAATTGCCTCATTGTTGATTTTATTTATTTTTTTTGCAAGATTTTAGAGGTTTTCCTGCCATTTTGACCCACTTTCAAAGATTACCATAATTTCCTAGATTATATCCTCACAGTTCTGTTTAGTGTTTAAACATATACATTCATATGTCTGGGGGCCATTTATTCAATTTACTGTCTGGCATTGTTTTTCCTTTCACACTGGGACAGAATCTAAACTGAGGGTAGACCGTGCAGGGGACCCACAGTATAACATGCTAATGTCAGAGGCCATGAATACTCTGATACCACCGAGCCATATAATAACTGCTAAAATCATTGTCCCTACTTGTTGTTGGAACTGTTATGACTGCAGCCAGGTGAAATATAACAAAAAAAAGGGTTCTGGGCTTTATAGCCACATGGAGCTCATAGAGCTCATAGATCAGTGTCATATTGATGAAAAAGTGCAGTCATGTGTTTGATGGTGAGACTGGCAGATGTGTTGTGTAAATCACCTTGTGCAAATCAATACATTATTTCTGTCCATGCATTTTTCAAGTGTCTTAGGGCACAAGTACAGGCTGGCTGACTTCACATCATGTGACGCACTCCTTACCACGCATAAGCATATGCGTCAGAATGCATAAAACATGCCATTGACCTTAGACCATTCCCTCTATATTTGTTGTATAGATAATATCTGAGTGTTGCAAAAGCAGAGGCGATCATTTTATAATGCATGTATAAGTAGAGTATGGATAAGACTTATCATTTTTGCTGTAAACTGTACACTTTCCAGCCATTTCATTACGTACATCTGTTAAACAAATGCAGGACTGTAAATATCTAGTCAGCCAAATGGCAGCATCTCAATGCTTTAAAGGTTCAGTGTGTTTGTTTTTGTGACATCTAGTGGTGAAGTTGCATGTTGTATATACCAACTCACCTTTACCTTTATGGGCATGCTGGAGAACCGATGATGGACTTCCTTTGTCATTGGAACTCAAAAAATGTTTAGTATGCTCACTCTGGGCTACTGTAAAAACATGGCGGCCCTCGTAGAGAGGACCCACTCATGTAAAGACACACTAATGGGCTTATTTTAGGATAATGGGAACAAAATATATTGGTCATAAGTGACAAAAATGACTAAAATCTTACACATCGCACCAAAATGTGGTCAAATCAATGAAATCTGCTCAACTCGGGAAGTGACTTGTCTTTGACTTGACTTGAATATGAATAAACCACAGTTTCTTCTTTGCTCTAGTCACATGATGCAGTACATTTATCATTTTTTCATCTCATCTATCATCTTAACCATCTTAGTACATTTTCCTTTTCCTTCTTTCCTAAAAGACCCAACAGACTGAGGTGGATCGTCCATGTTGCTTGAAAGCAAAAAAAGATGTCTAAGTATAGAACAAAATGCACTTTTCAATCTGAGGTCAGCAGCCTGAGTGTATTTATTTTTTCATTATTTTGCTTAAACTGAATTGCAGATTGAAGACATTGAAGATGTAAATTGTGTGATCAGCTTTGGTCGCATTTTTCTGACACAACCTGCTGTGACTCGTAGATGGTGGCAACTGAGTGCAGACTGATCCTGACTGTTTATCTGCATGTAGTCACACACTCTTAATAAGGTTGTGATATATATTTATCATTGCTGTCTATGCCTCAAAATACACTGATTTCATTTGCAAGAAATGCTTTGAACCCTTAGGCAAGTGATTGCATTTTTAATTAATTTCATAATCTGTTTCATTTGAACAAAATGATGAATACAGTAGTTGATAGCCACAGATTAATGAGTTTATATTTTGTGATGACCTCGCAGGGCAAGGTGTGTAGTTTAGTCTAGGCTTGCAAACATCCATTTAACAACCGGTTTTATAAATAGCAAAGTCTTAAGATGCTCCCGTGTTACCATGCAGTTGCTATGCCAGTGTCTTCTGCTGAAGGTATACAAATGGTAAGCAACGTGAATTCAGAGTTAATTAAATGCCTTCTGTGCTGTCGTGATGTGGTAACCATGAGAAGTTGGGAGTGAAACTGTGATTAGGGAGCGAGCTTGGAGCCCTCCCACCACCTCACTTGTCATGTGTAGCTTGAGGCTCATTATGGATCTTGGCTGTTGTATTGTATATTTTCTATATTGGGAAGATGGAGAAGTTGCTTACGCTGTTCTATGTGAATGAAAATCTCATCCCTCCTATATACTAGCAGATTTTAGCGATGGTTAAACTCATTATAGATGATGTGATGGAGACCTTTTCCCCCATTGCCATTATCGTTTGCTGTGCACGTTTTCTATGACAGTCTTGCCACAGTCGCATGTTCATTTGTGTGTTATGTTTCTATCACTGTTCGTTGAAGCCAGTAAATCGATGCCAGTAAAGCTTTAGGTAAAAGATGAAGTGAAGAATTTGTGGGTTTGATTCTGATTATTGAATGAAGTGTCAAATTCCTCCTGTCTTGCCCTTTGGTTTCTGCTTGTTATACACTTTCATTCTTTGTTAGATGAATTAGCTTGATATCACATTTATTTCACTATGTGTTTCTGTCTGAGTATTTCTGTCACATGTGCTTATGTTGTTCCATCAATGGTTAAACCAACCTCTTGGCAGCACATATTCTGTAATGGTACTCAAAGGAAATGTATGGTGCTTTTCAGTGTTGCTGTGCACTGGTTTGTGTGAAAGCAGGTTAGAGAGCTTTAGCAGAAAATAAGTAATAAAAAAACCCAGAGAAAACCTATAGGGGCTCTTTGATCTAACCTTTTACCCCAAACTGTTTGCACAGGCTCTAAAGGGTATCTGTGTGACATGAAGAGCATGTGGGTAAATGTGGTGGAAGTATTTGAGAAACGTTTATGTGATTTCATTTCGAGATGTGATCATAATCTTTTTCCGCTAAAGGAAAATATCTTTCCCATTTCAGACCGAGAGATTTCGTGTATTACCTCTCAGTGATTGTTACGCCTTATCTAGAAAACCTAGTGCTGCTCGAGTCAAATCAGCTGACAGTAAGGTTCAAGGTGGGACAGTACTCATTGCTACACACTGGCCAACACTTGTACATTTTCTTCTTTGGCTCACTGTGGTTTACCAGCACTTCTCACAAGCAGCTGGAATGGATATCCCCTGTATGATCATAATTCTACAAGTCATTTAGCAGATGCTTGTATCCAAAGCGACGTACAAAACAAGCAAAGATCTTGACTGGAGGAACCGGATCGGTGTTAATAGGTTAAGATGCCTTGATTCCAGTTGGACAGAGGTGCTAACATGCTACATAGAGGCAAAGCAAGGTTTTTTTGTTTATAGATGAATAAATGGATGTTTGAGTCAACCACTAACAATGTCACTAACATCTGTAACAATATCAAAGTGCCATAAGATCCTCATGAAAGTTCAGCAATGTCATCATTAACATGCTATTGCCATCAACAACATCACAATCATCAATATCTGTCTATAAGTCCATATATTTCTAGAAGAACTGTATCAGAATCTTCTAAAGGCTTTAGGACAGGAGTCGAGCTTAGGTGCAGAGATGTTAGTGAAAAAGCTGGGTCTGTAGCTTTTTCTTGAAAGTAGAAAGTGAGTCTGTGGATCGAATGGAATTGGGTAATTTGTTCCACCACCAGGGAACTGCAGAGAAGAAGAGTCTGGCTAGTGACTTAGGTCCTCTTTGTGATGGCGTCTTTCAGTGGCAGATCATAGCGGGCAGAAGGGGGTGTAGACCTGGATGAGGATGTCCTGGTAGGCGGGAGCCTTTTTAGTTATGGTTCTGTTAGCAAGCACCAAGGCTATGAATTTAATGTGAGCTGCAACTGGGAACCAGTGGAGGAATATGAGAAGCGGAATGACCTGATGTTTTTGACAGGTTGAAAACCAGACGTGCTGCTGCATTCTGGATCATTTGCTTGTGCTATATTGAACATACTCGGAAAAAAAAAAACACATCTTTTATTCCACCTTCTATTTTTGCTCCCACAACCACTGGCTCATTGTGTATGATAAACGCTACAGGCAAATAAAACTTTTATTCTAATACAGTTTAAAAGTTAGCTTCTCTGCACTTGTTTGCTCTTGATTTCTGTATTTGTTATTTATTACAAGGTTCATAGACATTTCTTGGTCATAAGGGTTATATGATTATATAATTATTTGCCTTCTGTTCAGTCTTGTGTTTTTGTAATTTTAGTATTTTGTAATGCGTTCCGTTGCCTGTGGTTAATTGGACATTGCTGCACCAGTGTGAACATGGCGTCACTTGTAGTCTAGAACGCTCTCTAATTAGAATCATAGTTGTCATGTGTAGTTAAAGGAGGGGATTCTTAAAGGTCAAAGTGACCAGCGTACTTGTCGAAATCTTAAACCATAGTGACAGCACACTGTGCCTAATCCCCCCACGGGGACCAACACAGTACAAAAATACATATTGGTAGTATACACTTGGGGAGGAGATGCCTACTTGTACAAGAGTAGCAGGCAAAATATTACATTTCTAATGGGCATAAGGTGAGGTCAGTGTAATGTCATGTGACGTGCAGCCTCTGCTTTAATAAGCTCTGCTTTCATCTTACCCTTTCTTCTCTCCTAACAACATCGGCTTTTACCACCCTTGACATGCTAATGTGGCTTCTTTACAGCTCTTAATAGGGCACCTTTTTTGTTGCCAGTCACCACTGCATCACTATTGAGTGGAAGAATGTGCCCGAAAACGACATTGGACAAACCATGCGACCTACTTAGTCAAACTCAAATTCTCCTGCAGCGTCACTCCTCAGTACTGGAAATAATATCTCCCCCTCCCTCCTTTACTCTTTTTATGTCAGCACATATTAGTTTCCACAAAGCCCTTGCACGCTAACAAGCGGAGTGGACTTCTACACTGCCGAAAATAACATTATTTCTGGAGCTTTTCCAAACAGCTTGAGTCCAGATGGGCCCTAAAATGTAATGCATTTCTATTACATCTCGGCTGGGATTTGGACGAAACTAGTTCAATTCCTCACTGCGTGTAGCATGACCTTTTTTCTTTTTCTGTCTTTTTTTTTTTTTACGGCCCCTCCATACAGAGGACAGAATCAGCTGTCAAAATATCTATACATTGTGTTGACACGCTCACAGAGACACGGTTACAATGCAATCTGTCAGTATGCTGCACTATTGTCAAGTGAAAAGAAATGGCACAGAGGCTGCAAACATTTTCCCCTCAGTGCTGCTGGGCATACTAGCCCCTCACTCAAGATTTATTCTGTATATAGTTTACTTTCCATTTTCAAACATGTAATCAATTGGATGCTTATCCTCTCCCCACAAAGCCCCTTTCTATGTGCTGACGGTGGGAAGAGTGACTTATCTGTGTGGCCCAGTCTCTACCTCTCACCGAGAGCTGTCTGGGCTCTGCCTCACCCCCCCCCCCCCCCCCCCCCCCCCTCCCCCTCCTCCTTCCCCCCCGGGCTCCCCCCCTTTTTGTCTCTCTGGATCACTCAGTGTCACACACTCTCTCACGTGCGCGCACACACACACACACACACACACACACGCGCATGCATGCATGCAGAGAGCCAGCCAACATTCACCTTAAAGTAGATGTGGGTGAGAAGATGGTAGGGGTGAAGGAAAAGAGCTGCCAGTGTGAAATAGTAGAGGTGAAAGTGGAGAGAAGCCACTGTCTGACATGAAAGAGGGGTAATAAAGAAAGGAATGAGTATGAAGAGGAGCCCGAAGAGTCATTTTCTTAAATCAAGGTGAAGTTTTGACTCCAGACAGATAGAAAAACATAAAACATTTCTTGTGTTGCTGGGATGGTGTGTGCTGGGTGCAAGTACTTCTAGTAGCTTTTTTTAAATTTTTTATCCTATATATGAATTATATTTCCTTCAAATCGATAATACTTGTCTTTATACTTGCATCTAAACAGCTTGAAATGAGAAGAGCCTTTTAGGGTTAAATAGCAGAGCAGAATTAAAGCACTCTTTACTGTAAATCCAACCTGTAAACTAATCTCCTCTACAGGCTGTGGACTAAAGGTCTGATGTAATCTGACACTCCTTCACTGTAATTTGCTTTTGTAAACCCTCCTTAGTGCCATTATCAAGGAATTGAGTCACCGGCTGAAGCAGAGTCGACTGCACAGCGATGGAGCATTAAAAAGCCTAAGCCACTTAATCATCAGTGCGATGGTCCTCATGCCGCTGTAATGAATACAGACCCTGGTTGTTTTATTACTGCATCATGTATGAAGCATGCGGCAGCACCAAGTAGGAGTCTTAGCGCCAGCAGCCTCTCCATTATCTGTCATATAGTTCCATGATTGAGTTAACAGCATTGAATTTCAGACCATTAATTTAGAAAAAAGGGATTTCTGCACCCTAAGTAAATTATGTTGCCTTGCGCAATGATATCTCGCAGCAATTGGCAGCTCTCTCTTCTATTAGGAAGTAAGTTAATACTTTCGTATTCCTCCTTTGAGACAGTGAATGAATAATAATCCACAGAGGAGGCGGTTGTTAATGATCTTGTGCCTGCAGGTTCATATTTACTGAATTGTTTATCAGATTCTCTGCATACCTAAATGTAACATTTGTGCCATTTAAATCATGTAAATAGACATTAATTGCCTCATTTAAGGGAATTGGAAAAAGATAAAACATTTCGTGAATAAAAATTCCTGTAAATGTCAGTATGTAATTGTTTTGTAATATTATAAAAGTGACAAAAATGACCAAAGTCTTGCACACTGCACCTTTTAATGTTTTGTTTCTTTGTATGTGAGATTCACTCACACAAAAGTGCTGTTTAATTGTTTACCGAAATCTGTATTGCTTACCGTTCCCAGTGTTACCTCTTGTTTCTTTTTTTTGTGAAGTAATTCTGGTGGACGACTCACACCAGTTTCGTATACTGTACATCCTTATATCTCCAGTATTTCTTTGAAATGATCAATTGCACCAAACTATGAAGCATGACTCTTAGCACTTCATCTTGCCATTTGTTTTTAACACATTATGAATGGGTAACCATCCGTTCCTTGGATCCTACATCCTCCTGTCAGCTGACCACCGAAGACACCCTTTTCTGTTCTTGTGCTTGGAGCTAAATGCTTGTTACCTCTATTACTGAACCAAGGCTTATATTCTTAAGAATATAAGACAAGGGCCAATTAAATCCTTGTCAGACGGCAGTGTAGCAAAAGCTGTGGTAATACACCTGTCATTCCATAGAGATCAAGCAAAGAAGTGAGTGCAAATGAAGCAGTTTTTTATTTTATTAGATCAACAGCCTAAAACTTACAAAATCTTTAGTTTAATCCTCAAGTCATCTGGTCTACAAAGATATTTTATCTTCAAGAAAAATCTTATTAAAAGAATTGTAATTTTGTTTTCTAAAGCTTGTCAACAGTCAGTGGGTTGGTTTGTTGTAAATCCGGTTGTTAGAAACTCAAAACATCATCTGATACCTACTATGACAGAGTATTGGGGTTGAATTGGAGTGAAAATAGTAAATGTTTTTCTCTTAAATTTTCAAAATAATGTCTCACAGACAAGACTTCAATCTTAGTGTGAAATGAAATATGATTACATGAAAGAGGTCATTGTTTTGGAGCTGTAGGTTTACCAGAATATACTCATCCATTTACAAGAATACAATCAGAGCTGTGCAAGGATACTAATGTATATTTGCAACATTATCTCAAAATAAATGCTTACAGAGAAAGTTGTACATTTAAAAGAGTAAATTTACAAGAATGATAGGTTCATAATAATCAGTTTTTCAACTTAATATTCTTGTTTGAGCTTTTTTTTCGTATGGTCTTTGTCTTGTCTGATTCATCTGCCTAATGTGTAGTTATCTTGCACATTAGCTTTTTGCCATCTAGTGTCAGTCTCTCCTGTGTAAAGCTCGAGGCTACAGGTTGACCTGTCTGTCGCCACTCCCCCACTAAGCTCAGCTTGTATCACTATTAGTCTTTTGTAACCTTAAGGAAAGTAGGATGGCTTCTTTTCCATTTGCTACAGAGACCCAATTCATCTCAGAAGGTTAAATGGTGTAGACTGTTCTGCAGACACAACTTATCTATAAAGATAACTCATGCAGTGAAATGTTGACGGATCAGTCTCTAAAAGCCATCTGCAGACTCCCTGTATTGACTTTGAATTAGAATTTTTATTTCTTCAAAAGTTAACATCTTGCAAAAAGATATGCAAAGAAAAAAGTGACCTCCAGGCTTTGGTGCTGCTCATCTGCTCTCCACAGTATATTTCTCTTTATGCTGCATGAAATTTAAAGGAATTATAAATAATTCCCCCTGGACGGCACTTGTAAAATGTTGCTGAATAGATGGAGATGCCTCAAGGTCTTGGTTTCCTGAAAGACGGAAGGAGGTAACAGCAGATGAGCACCAGTACAGCTGCTGCTCACCTGGGCACAACATTGTGAATACCATTCATACTCAGTGTAATCTTTATTTGAATGGTGTCTGAATTTTAAATCAAAGTTTCTTCAGATCTTCATTTTAAGTGGGGTAATAGAAAATGTTGAAGCGTTTAGAATAGATTGAGAGCTATCATCTTGGTAATGGAGAGCACCTTGTTATCAATTATTGTTTGGAAAGATGTGACAACATGCTGATATATTACTTTTTAAATCTAAAGTTAATACAGCTTATAAACCGCAGCCAAATAACTGTAAAATGACTGATAGTTTGAGTTAAGTTAATTTCTTATTCTAGTATTTTCTCAACCTCATGGTGATGTTAAATCACTGGCAAAGGATCGCTCTGACATCCCAGTAACAGTCATTGGCATAGGAATTGTGGGTAGTGTCAGATATTGTATAATCAATAACTGCATCTCGATTCGGGTGCCGCGCACTTAAAAGGCCGCATTTGCAGACGGTTGTCGTGACAGCGGTGTGATTTAGACCGTCCCATTCCTCTGGACCCTGCAAATGCTCATTCCAAAACCCCCCTCGCAAACAAAGTGTCCATTAATGTGGTCTACCACATCCCAGAATGCACTGCTCTCATTTTGGCTGGCTTCATTTTGTTGAGTGCCGTTTCCACAGGCTCTGATCGTCTCATTTAACAATGGAGTGTAGAGAGCCCTTCCCTCACGGTTGAAGTCCATTGGTTGTGAGGGGAGGGCCCTTGGTAGTGTGCAGTGCCCAATTTGAGACACAGCTAATATGTCAAGGTTTCCCATATATAAATATATATGTGTGTGTATGTGTATATCAAAGGCCTCAGCATGATGGATGTGGTGCAGCTTGATTTTATTATGCCTTATATAAATTCTGTAATAATCAATAACACTTTCAATTCAGCGTGTGTGAAGCAAATCAATAGCACAGAATACAAAACGAGAAAAATATCAATGACCTCAGTTCCTCATAAAGAAATCTCTCAAATTTCTTCTTTTGCATCGCATATATTCCATGTACAATGTTCATCTGTGTATATGAATCCCTCTTTTATTTACATCACAGGCTGGTCCTCTCTATGGAAGCACCATAACTGAGGGCTGCATTAGGGGTCTCCTTCATGTTCATCTTCAGGGAAAGGGTGAGGTGCTGGGTATGAAGCTGCAACATGCACCTTCACCTCAAGATATCACTAAATTCAACTCACTGAAGCATCCGAAGGGCAAGACACATTCCTAATTTGACAAGATTTTTTTTTTATCAAAGCAAGAGTCTCAAAGGGTTAAACCGACCATCCTTTTGTAACTTGCCCCATGTCTCCTCGGGAACACAGATGGCAGCTGAGAAGGTAGCAGTGCATCTCAGTGACCAGAGCTCCAACAGAGGCACTTCTGTTTCTCTCCCTTTCAGTAGCTGCCTGTTTTGCTCTCCCCTTCCTCTCTCCCTTGCAAAGAAACAGGAAAGGTTAACCGGCACCTGGCTGCTGTTGCCTGTGAGAACACTGGCCTCATTCTGCACATGCACAACAGCAGATGAGCCGCTTTAACCCTGAAGCAGAACACATATTAAAGAAGCGTGCGTGCGTGTGTGTGTGTGCATGCATCTTTGTGTGTGTGTGTGCGCGTGTGTGTTGCTGGAGTAGAAAAGGGAAGCACTCCACATGCTACATTGGTGGTGTCAAGTTTGAAGTCTGACAGTTGTCCCCATTTCTGCTTCCAACAGTCGAGGGAGCCTGAAGATGTTGTGAATTGTTGATGGTTTATCGTGGTAGTATTATGTTTAAAGCCGCGCCCTCTTTTATTCCTCCCATTGTCTGAGAAGCGATATGAAACACCTCCTGAAGTAGGCTTTATTTCTGTCCATTCTATATTCCAATGAAAATGACGCTGTAAGCAAATAAACTTTGACTTTGACTTGAAATGCAGAGTGCGGGTTAACAATGCCTCTCTCCCACGGGTCTTCGAGCTCTGACATTTAATTTACCCCTGTATATTTTCATCTTCTCACCAACCCACCAACACCAACCTTTGTCATTCTCTCCACAGGTGTCGTTCTTTCTCTTCATTGTGTTTGTGGTCTACACCATGCTGCCATTCTCCATGCGGGACGCCATCATCGCCAGCGTCCTGACCTCTGCCTCTCACACCATCGTGTTGAGCGCCTGCTTGTCTGCTACAGCTGATCACATGGAGCCGGTGGTGTGGCAGGTAAGGTGTGATCATGGTCAGCCTTCGATGTTTAATTGCAGCAGCAGGCACAACGGTGTGCACGGGGAAGAACACCTGACTGACAAATCTGTAGAATGTGAAACCTCCATGTGTTATGAGGTGTATGGCGACTTCGTGTGTGTCGCCTTTTTCTAACTTGCTTATTTGTATTCGATCGGCGTTTGAAACGACGTATATTGGAGGGCGTGTCCTCTTGACTGACAGCTCGGACCACCCGTCCCGTACCGCGGGTGATGTGACGGCACCATGGGCCCACCCACACCTCTGTGTGTGTTCCGCCTCTCTGCCCGTTTTTTAATGAACCGGGAACTAGGAGGAGTTTAGGCATCGCCAAGATTGGCGACGAGAGACTTTGATTCAAAAGCACTCAGCAGAAACCAACGGGTGACGCCATGTCCATCTTTATATACAGTCTATGGTGTCGCCACTGCCAATAGAGTTCCCAGCACGTTTGCAATGACTCACTGTAAAGAAGTTGTGTATCTTTGATGAAAACACATCCTTAACCTGCCTCTTTTGTAATGTGTTTTCTTGTCCTAATACTCTTGAACTTATTCTGATTTACCCCCTCATCATTGAGTCTCTTTACCTCTTCAGGGTGTGTCACTACTGATTCTTTGTGTGCTGGATATTATTTGTTCTTCTTACGAGCAGTGCTCTCATTCTAGCCACTTTATCATCTCTAAGGATTTTGTGTGACCCATTCTCGGTTTGACCAATTCTACCATCTGCTAATTTTCTGGTGTTTGGGTTGTTTATTTACCACCCGGTACAATCCTCATCTTAAAGTGCTTGCCTTGATGGAGCTCAGCATCTGCAGATCACTTCTTTGTCATCTATGGTCAAATCGAAATGATGAACTGGTCTTTGTCATGATCTGGGGTTTGACTTCCTCGCCAACCGAGGCTGTAGTTTTATAAGAAAATGGAGAGGAAGACATGTTCAAATGCAGAGCACAGCACTGGTGGGTTGTTTATTTGAATTCCCATCAGTATTGAATGGATCCAAACCCCACCAAATTTGACATTATTACATTATTATATTATTAGAGGGAAACTGACGAGGCCAAGTTCTCTCAAGCTCTGTGTTTCACGGACATACATTTGTGGTAGTTATTTAAAAGGTACAGAACCACTGTGGACAAAAAACGTACTGAATATTCATTTGCTCAGTTCAAAAGCATAGTTCAACATTTTGGACAAATGCACATGTTTTCATGAGTCAAACTTTGAAGAGTGGAGAAGTGTAGAGTATAGAGAAGTATAGCTGACTTGGCATAACGATAAAAAGGCAAAACTGCCCTATCAGAGGAAGAGCTGTTTTAAATTCATCCCCCTATCCTTACCACCAGTACAGCTTGACTTAAATCTGTCTTAATACTTGTACATTTGTATGCAGTTACATCTTATTGCAAATATCTAATATTTTCCATCCTGTACATAAAAGTCCTTCTGGTCATTTCGAACCATGCAGTCTAGTATTTTTAGCAAACAAACGGATGTGACCTTTAAACTGCAACTAATCCTGCAGAGCAGGTGAGCGATAGAAATTCTAATATGTTCTTTAAAATTAACTTTTTTTTAAAAGGTCACCCACTTTACAGCCATCTTGCTGTTTCAAGCACAAAATGTCCGGGCAGAGGGCATATGCAGGGGAAAGGCAAAAGCGTGAAGAAAAAAATAAAAATAAACGCAAAATCAGGATTCCAATTATCTGGGTAATGAAGACTATTATTAGTTTAGGCTCATTCATGTTCCCAAGGCTCATTGTAACTGATGTATTGAGGTAAAAAAACAAGCATGTCACAAAGACCATGTCTCTCTGATAATCATATACAGCAAAGACCTGGATGCAAGTTAATATTACAGAACCAAAGGGACATTGCTCGCATAGGGAGACATTATACTCTTCCATTCAGCGGGTTTCTGCCAGGGAATTATTTTGAAAACCTCTTTGTTTTTGTACAAAATATCCTGATGTTTGTCGGCTTTATTCCTCATTTCTTGTCTTCCTGCTTTGTGGCTGAACAAGTAAGATATAATGGATGGTTACAAATCCTAATGAAAGATTTTTTTTTTTTAATTCAGCATCACTTCTACGGTTCCATGCTTTGTTCTTTATTTGTATTGATTCATCAGAGTATCTGTTAGACAAAGCCCCTACTCTGCTGCTTCACTCTGTGATTTTCAAACCAAGTAGAAACACAGGAACAATGGATCAATTTGAAGAGAAACTAAAGTTTACAAGTACGTACTTATGCTTCACATCTGTGCTGCTCAGAAACACTTTTGTGTTAAATGCTAAATGGCCTGTATTTGTGTAGCAGCGCTGTATCAAGTCTTGAAGATCCCTCAAAGGTGTTAAATAACCCTCTGTGGTCAAAATATTCAAAAGATAGGCCCTTTAGCTGCTCAAAGTTGCCTGTTTGGGCTCTCTCCGGAAATCACTCTGCTTTGAGGGGGCGTGTCTCAGCGCTGCTTCCTGAGCTGTCAATCCTCGCCCCTCCCAAGTCTGGTCGACCAATGGTCTTCATGCTGTGTGGGATGACCCTCTGAGTCACGTGGCGCTTCATCACTACGAGAGCTCCGGTTATACTGACTTACATCGACATCCTCATACGTTGAATTAAATTCACAATCACAGCGCAGTGGTGTAATACTAAATATTGTTTTGCATGCTTAAATGAACTCTCAGCCCATCTCCTGGATAAAAGAGGTAGAGGAACTGTGGCACAGCGACTGTATCTTCAGCCACTTGAAGAAGCAATCCTGTCCCAAATCCTTCTCACACACACATAAACGACATTCAGCCACAGCTCCCTCTTTCATGTGATGTTGGTCACTGGTGCAGACATGGACCTTGTGGTTTGCAGTTGGTTACGGAGCAGTTTTTGTACCAGGTTCATTGTTACAAAGAACTGGGTCTGGGTCCCTGAAACACACACTGGGCTGTTACGTGGAGGGGAGCGAGTCAGCGTACAGTGGGCGTGGAAACCTCTCTGGGTGGTAACCATTGACCAAGTGTTGTCACTGTGCGACGGACGACTTTCTCTGGTCCTTTTTTCTCTTAAAAATACAAACATTTGACTTTGTGGATTTTTCTCCGCTTTTTGGAATCGCTAAACCCCCCTAGACACACACCTTTATCGAAATACATTAAAAGAGTGGTTATTCATACTCCTTTTGAATTTGACGCTACATCAAATGAAACTCTGCTACCACCATTGCTTCTGCTCTGTGCCTGTTATTGATGTTTATATCGATGCAGAAGCATAAACGCTCTCAGCTGTGCATCCGCTCCAGGCATGCCTCAGGCATTACTTTGACATAGAACCCTAACTTGGACTTGAGGCGGGGCTTAGGGGGACAGGAGTCGAACTATAATGTGAATTGGCCGTGTGAGCACTGTAGTGACCCACAACTTACTCTAGTGGTACAAAAGTGGTAGTGCAGGTTGATGATGATGGTGTTTTCTGTGAGTCTACTGTTGATATATATGCAAGGCTTAACACTGACATTCTCAGTATGATGCCAAGAACATTCTGAAAAGTAACATTATTTTTATGTAGCCCTTTTAAAGGTGCAGTGTGTAAGATTTAGGTTATTTTTGTCACATCTGAAACATATTTCAAAACAATGACATACTGACATTTTTATGAATTTATAATCGCCTAACTGTATATTTTTTTCCCCATCACCCTTAAATGAGCCCATTAATGTCTATCAATACGAGGAGCGGGTCCTCTCTACAGGGGCTGCCATGTTTTTACGTTAACCTAATGTGGACATACTAAGCATCTTTTGAGCTTTAATGACAACCGAGGGCTGCCATAAGTTCTCCTGCATGCTAAGAAGGGCGAGTTGATGGATACAACATACAACTTCACCTCTAGATGTCACATCTAGTGAGGGAGTACTCTGTTGTATCTGAATACTCCAAACTTTTAGGGAAATTACCAAAAAAAAGATTCATGTATATGACACAGTGCATCTCTGTGTTCGAAGATGATGCCACCAAATCTTACACACTGCACCTTTAAATAAGGATGTAATGTTCATGACGAGACATATTTCTTGCAAACTGGTTTTATAAAATAGGAACGATGATAAATGTATAATGCCATGTGTGCTCAAGGTTTATCGAGCTCCATATAATCCTGATGAGTTTCCGTGAAGGCTGCCATGACGACCTGGTATTCGCTTTCGCCCTTTACTCTCCTTGTGTAACTGTAGCCTGGTCTTGGCTGCATCAGGGCAGCCTGGGGCTGTTCTGCTACATGGTCACTATCTGTCAGCACCGCTCATGCTTCAGGTCAGTTTGCCTGTCAGCACAATTCTAATGGCAAATCTGCTACAGCGTCCACTGTGGGAATCTCCCATGTAAACTAGGCAAACACCAGTTCAAAGTATTGTGAAGGAACTTGAATGTTTCCCAGTGAAAGAATACTTAGACATTAAAGGTGCAGTGTCTAAGATTTCGCTAATGGATATTTAAATCAGGTGCAGTGGGTCCTCCCCATGGGGGCGGCCATGTTTTTACAACAGCCCAGAGTGGACCTACTTAACATTTTATGAGCTTTAATGACAACTGAAGGCTTGCCATGCATTATCGTGCATGCTCCAATGGGAAGGGTGAGGTGATGGATACAATATGCAACTTCTCCAGTAGATGTCACCAAATCTTACACACTGTACCTTCAACACTTTTTTACAGCTATTTGGGCTCAATATGCTGGAATGTTGAATACAATTTTATTGACATTTTTTTGGAATGTATCAATGTTCATAGCTACATGCTTTGACTATGTCATGCAACAGAACCAAAATCACAACAATACAAAGTGTTCAGGAAGAATTCTGAAAAAAAACGCCCAAGGACTGCCAAGATGTCCTGCAACAGATGGTCTGGTCCCCACAGACCATGATCTCAACATGATGGAGTTTGCCAAGATGCTTTGAATAATCCACCTGCCAAGTACCTGCAGATATTTTCATATTGTTGAGTACTGGCTTTAGGGACATGATGGGCTGTTTATTACTTTTTGAAATTAACTGAAATCAGCTCGCTATAGAGGAAAGTCAGCAGAAAACAGAAATGAGGAGATGACTATCTTGAAGAAACAGAATTGGAGTCATCTTAGAATAATTATTGATGAGATCAGGAAGGTCTTGAACAGCGAAGGGTCCAAAACAAATCTTTTTGTTTTGTTCTTTCCTCTCTTTCCTCCCATCTGTATAGTATTACTATGTATATATATATGTATATACATATATATGTGTGTGTGTGTGTGTATATGTATCTGATCATTAGACCTATGGTTTTCACTTTAAAGTCAAAGGATACGATTGCTTTTTATTCCATATGCCGTTTCACATTATTTTCTCGTTGACATTTTAAGAGATGACAGTGACGGGGATTATGAAAGCATCCGTCAATGTCTTATGTTTCAAACCCCATGTGGCAAAAAACAGAATGCAGCTCAACTGGCAGCCTGCATAGCTTGCAGGCACCATATGTAAAATCTCCAGGGAACAAAATGTCCACTAGTAAACCCAGACTAAGTCCAGGCCTACCATAGGTTCTCCTGCATGCTGAGAAGGGTGAGGGTGAGGTGATGGATACACCTTGCTACTCAGCCTTTAGATGTCACCAAATCTTACACACTGCACTTAAAGCACAGACTGATTAGGCCCGAGAACTGTCAGTTACATCAGCATGAACGCACTGTGTATGTCAAACTCGTTTCAGCAGGAATTGGTAACATTCTATAAAACTTAACTAACTTATTGAACTTTTCCTCCATATTGAAGTTAATCATGCCCCTTTTTGTACAGAATGCCCAAAGTCTACATATGTGATTTAATGTTTCATTGTTTTATGCTTTCATCACATTTGCTCTGTAAGTCATTGAATTCTCTAATCACGTGGAAGCTCATATATATACTGTGCCATGGAAACGGCTATGTAGGTGCAATGTACTTCTTTCAGGGCAATATCGATCCATGCCCTTATGCCTACTCACTTGAGTATGACGTGGGTTGTTGTTTCAACATGTGTTGTCAGCAGCTCAGAAATCAAAGAACAGAATAGACCCATACAGATCTTCCTTGATGAATGTATATTTATGTATCATTATGTATTTAATACACCAATCACTTGAAAAAGTAATTTACAATTTTCATAAGCCAAAAAGGCCATGATGGTAAAGTGTTGAAATGTGATAGCCTGAGGCTTTTCCCACAAGATTCATCCATAAATAGCAGTCTTCAGCGATGGGTTTCTCTCAGGTTTCATCATATGATCTAAGCACTGGAGGGACTTTGCATTAGGAGAGTGCATCGTTGGCTTTTTATTGTCAATTAAGTTGCTTTTACGAAGACCAGGGGTTATAATGGAAAGCTGTGGACAAGCTGCTGCATGGAGACAAAATAAGCTTTCTGGCTTTAGCTACCCTTTCCAAACATGAGGCATGTACATATTTCCATGTGATGAAAATCTCTGCTTAGCTTAATCTTTCTCCTCCAAGTTTCCATCTCTATTCCTGAGCTACCTAACAATTCAAATCGTTCATCATTTCAAGAGATGTAGTTTCGAGATCTGTCATTCTTGTCTCAGATATTGGCACATTATTTTAAAAAACTGTCTTGAGCAATACATATATTTATTCTATCTTTTCCACAATGCCAATGTTGTTTTAGTTTACTTCTTGTACCACATTTTTCATACTGTCAACATGGCTGGAGTAAGATTAAACATATTATGGTGGCACAAAGCTAAAGACAAATTCTATGTCATTGTCTGAGAGTAAAGTTACACAATCAACTATGTATTTTTCAGTTTAGGATTTTGCGTTAGCATTTTCATTATTTTAGACTCCGTTTGAACTGATCTTACATCGCATGTAAACATTACATTTTCTTCATGTCATGAATTACATTTGCAATGAATTTGTTGGTCTTAACAGGATTTTGTGATTTTTATATTAGTATTATAGCCATAAGCTGCCTCCATTTGTTTTACACAACATCATAGGCACCCCTCTACATTTCAACCATCATACTCGCCCTGATGTGTCTCTGTGTCTCTCTCTTCTCTATTTTTGTGCCTTTCTCTGCATCTGTATGTCATCACAGGAAATATGTGCCGGCGTCAGTCCAGTCTTTTGTGTCTGGACAAGCAGAGGGTTACGCCCTCCTTTTTAGATAAGAGCAGGGAGGTTGTGTGACTGCAGGGCTGAAGTGTCAGGGGGTAACTTCACCGAGCAGCCGCTATAAAAGCCACTCCAGCATTTAATTTGGAATTTACCAAGGTGACACTGCAGCGCTCAAACATGCTGTTCAATCAGCTGGCAAATTGGCTAACAGGCTTTTTGACTTAATGACACTGTCAGACTTCTATGGCCTTGTTGAATAATTACCCCTGGCTGGACACCGAAGAGTTGTTTTCTCCTAATGCAGTAATTTGTTCAGACCTCTAAAATTAGTGGCTTTAACTTGAAGCACTATCACTTTAATATCATTCCAAAGGATCCAGTGGATGGAGCCAGTTCAGAGCACCAGCCACTAGTTCTTTCATGTGATCGCTGAATTTGAGTGTGTGACTGTGCTCCTGCTAATGAATATTCCACAAATAATATTTTGTTCATCGCAAGAAAATAAGGAAGCGTATCGCATTCACTAAGTATTTTTGTAATATTATCTTGTAATTACGAGATATTTTCTTGTTATTACGAGATACGGATCTCATGTCTTGCTGGTTTCACCGCTCCTCCATGAAGAGAGCAACTCCCATAATGTCAGACCAGGCTTTTCCGCCGGAATAGTCCGAGCGATGCCTGCGCCTTGTTTACAGACTAATATCAATGCTGTTCTCATTTTTTAATAAACATCAATACTTCCCAGTGTCATATAAAATCATACTTTTTTCCTGTTGAACCGGTAACAATTGGATGTCATACATGTTGTAATCACCATTGTAAACCGCAACTGTCAAGAGACATTTCTTTATTCATAATCTGTTTTATTCCGGTTTTATTTGATCTTATAATTATGAGATGATATTCAAAAAAATAATTTTCCGTACACAACTCCCAAAATATCAAATCATTCCATCAAAAGCACATTGCGCATCCTCACGGGCTCATACACATAGACAAAAATAAATACGTAGATAATGTGTAAACACAACATAGGTTCTTTTATTTCATAGGTTGTGTGTGTAGTTGAACTGAATAGTTTTTTTCCGTTTTCTGTTAACTCATTCACCCTATACTCTGTATGTCAGCCTGTCCCTCATGAAATGTGTAATTTAAAGTCAGAAAATATCTCGTCCAATGTTCCCCTGTTCCGGGGCTATTAAGTGAATCATGCTGAAATCTTCACTTTGTCAAGTCCATTAAACTTGACAGAGCAGTCTCATTGGAATCCTAATGAACCATCTGATTCATTGAAAAGGTGAAACCCTCCATTTGGTGCAGGTTAATGTGCTTTAAAGAAATACTATCTTTTCTTGGTGGTCGGCTGTGCGATGACATTTGTTTATCTTACCCAGACTCCTAGAAAAGCATTGTGAATTTATGAAAATAAATGAATCATGGCAGTTAAATTAAGCACATTTATTCTTTGAGTGTATCTGCACAGCTCCTCTTTAGAGCATGTAATTGTCTTTAAAGACAAGAATGATTAATTTAACAAATTGCTTTTTCCTATGCTGGTATCGATCTGATGATTGTACATGTCAGATCGTGGAGTCAAGGTTTTATTCAAACTGACATTAAACAAGTGCTGTGATTGGCTGCTGTATTAGTTACTGACAGTTGTGATGTCATAACCCTCCCTCTTGGACTGATTAGTGTTCAAATCATGAATAATTGGCCGCAGTACTCGTTGGCTCATTTCAACTTTATTATTTAGTATATCAGACTCTGCAGCTGTTGCTTATTACGTGTCTTCCCTGTTTCGGGGAAGTAGGGCTTCATCAGCCATCCTTTGCTGACTCAGCTTTAATGGAACTTGGAGCAATTAAAGACCATATGGTTTCATTTTATGATAACAAGGGTCACAGTTTCTTAAATTCCCACTTCTCTCTTTGGGGTGTTGTTTTAGTTCCTGATGTTTAGGACGTCCACTCTTTGCTATTTTAAAAACCTGGCAGCCCCCATAGGGTGGACTTGCTCCTGGTGTAAATATACATTAAAGGGCTCATTTTAGGGTTTATGTACATTGGGGTGCTTATACATTTGTAAACATGTCTATATAATTGTTTTGTAATTCTATTTCTATAGATAAAAGTGACAAAAAATGAACTAAATCTGACACACTGCACCTTTTAAGCTACATTCTGCTTAGTACATTCTGCTTAACCACTCACGTCAGCGTATCAGCCCGATGTTTCTGTCGACAGGTTACTGAAACAAGACGCACCTTTGCACTCGTCTCTGATATGTCTAATATTTCAACAGCGACATTAGCTTACAGAGTTTTGCTTTGCCATTTTTGATTAAACCAGGATTCGCCGCCAATGCTGAGAGCGTGTAGGAGGCTATCATCCCTAAACCTGCTGTTGCCTGTAATTGTGTATCAGCGAGCTATAGTGGCTGATTCACACAGCTGACCTTTGAGATGCTCCACAGTGCTGTCAGGGTCTTGTTGAACAGACATCAGCTAATGGGGCAGCTCACAGGTTTAACTCAATGTAACTCGATACGTGAAGTCAAGCAGAATATTTGCCTGCAGATGATGCACGGCTTTATTTCATGATCCACTGCACGAGGGGTTTGTCAGCACATATTAAAATAGATTTGATTTATTTATGCTTTTGCACTGTTAAAACTGGCCCGTCTGAGCTATTTAAAACTCTGTTCTGGAGCAGCCTCCGCTTGCTTTTAGTCATTCACCACTCGTCTGAACTCAATGATTTGAATGTGTTCTGTCCAGACTGTGTTCTGTCCAGACTGTTTAAGTCGGACTTATAAAAAGATATTGCCTTTTTTTTAACATGAAGTTATTCTCCGGAAGGGGGACGTCTGTTCAAAATACCAACGTGAATTGATGCGAACTTGAATAGAACAAGCTCGAGCTTCACCTTTTGCTCATGACCTGCTTTCGTGTTTGGTTTGGTCAAATGTATTGCGGTATATTTACAACCCCGACTATATTTATCTGTATTTTCAATGGCTTATCCAGTCATCTGGGTCACAGGGTATTTCTACCAGTATTGGGGGTATCAGTGTCAGGGCCAGTGTCACTGCAGCAGGGTCCAAGTGGGATTCTAACCAGTGACCCTTGCATTCAAAGGCGACTGCTCAAGATATTGAGCCACTTCCAGCCCCCCCCCCCCCCCCCCCCCCCCCCCCCCCCCCCAATTGCACAGGATGACATTACCAATGTCCCAGACTTCCAGAGTACCAATCCATTGAATAGGTATTGCATGTTGTCGGCCATGGTTATGGAATTGCTATGTGGTGCAATTGACATGCACTTCAATATGCAGTAGCATGGAGTGTTGGGTCTTTATTATAATCAAATTTAAAGGTGTGTGAGATTTCGATCATTTTCGTCATTTCTAAAAAATATTACAAAATAATTACACACTGACATTTTCATGAATTTATAATCACCTTAATGTATATATATTTTTCCATTACCCTTAAACGAGCCTATTAATGTATATTTACATGAGGGGGAGTCCTCTCTATGCGGGCCGCCATGTTTTTACAGTAGCTTCTGAGTTTAAATAACAGAAGTCTACCATAGGTTCTCCTGCATGCTCAGAAGGATGACGGTGAGGTGATGGATACACATGCAACTTCACCTCTAGATGTCACCAAATCGTACACAGTGCATCTTGATTATACTGACATTTGCTGGTGGAATTGATCTAGTTAGTTTTATCATAATAGAACTCTTACCTTTTAGCTCTTCCAGAGCTGAGCTGACAATGTTGATTGGATTCGCTATGATCACACTTACAGAATGTTTGCTGATTGTGCATATGTTAATGACATAATGAAGAGAACAAATTGCTGATGGTCAGCATGACGGGTCACAGTAGTGTTTGAAGTAAAGACTGACATCTCAAGTTCCATGGGAAATTGGTGAGAGCAAGATAAGGCAGGCGGATGAGATGGTGGGATTGTACGATGGAGAGGGGAGAAAACATTATTATGGAAATGTGATGGGAGAGGACCATTAAATCTTCCATTTGCTTTTTAATCGAAAACATACTGAACTCACACGCCATAAACCCTCTTGGGTCATTATACATTCCTGTCATCACAAGGCCACATCCTGTCATAACGCTCCCTCAAACGGGTGTTGTTTGTTTACTGCTGCCACGAGGGAAACATAAAGTGAGTGAAAATAGTGTTGTGAAATTAGAATGATCACAATAGACAAGAGACTGCAGCCCTCATAGCTCGTAATGTCCAGTTTATGTATATATTGAAGACCTTTAGTTGCACTAAACACTTTCCCTTCAGCATCATGCTCAACTCAAGTTTGTTGTTTTGTTCCCTCTTATTGTTGAGAGGTTGAGGAAGCATACTGTTCGACTGCAATACTATTACCATGTTGTAGATCTATGTCATAGAGCAATGGTTCTCAAATGGTCTGGGCTCGGGATCCACCATCACTCTTTTAATGATGAGCTGCGACGCAAATCAAAAGAATATTTTCTTCATCAAGTCTTATAACAAAGAAAAATGGCCAGCAGGTGACGGTGCTAGCGAGGGAAATATTCTCTGTAATACTCAATTAGCTGCATTGTAATTAAAAAACAAAAAAGTGCATCTTAGGGATACAAGGTAATTCAACGTACCTGTGTGCGTTTGATTAATTTACGTATGTAAACAAAGTTTGCAGGTTTTCTTTCTGAGAAAGGGCTGGTGTCTATACAGGGCATCATTGCCACCTACTGTTAAGGAGTGTGAATAGACGGCACGCCGATGCATTGAAAAAAATCCTCATCAAAAACCTATTCTTCCCAGTCAAAGGCCCGCGTCCCACTGAAAATAGGTTGGTGACCCACTTTTGGGTCGTGACCCACCAGTTGAGAATCACTGTCGTAGATGAGCCGTATGATATGACTGACCGCAGCTTCATGTTTGAAGCCTTGCCATAGTCCAAATAGAGCCTGTAGCGGGGTGTGGTACTAGCGGTAATCACACTAATTAGAGAACAGACAGGCCTCCCTTTGTGCAATGAACCGAAGCTCATTAGAGCGCATGGATGTGGACGTGCGGTGCGGACACATAATTAACCACGGTGTTTATTTGTTACTCCGTTTTCCTTGTCTTTCCTATTTTCTCCATCAGCAGGGTGGAGGTGGATGTGATCCTGGCACCGTGAAGCCAGTGCAGGGAATTCACATTGCCATTTTAAGGTAATAAACACCTGAGCGGGGGCAGCACAGAGGTCACACACATCAATTTCCCTTTACTTACCACTCTACTGTATTTCCCCCGTCTCTGAGGTCATGGAAGTTGTCTTAGAATAACTGATTCATGAGAAATTGAAAAGAGCCATTTTGATAATGGATTCCACATTGTACTAAGACAGTGTGTGGTGCATCTGATTTGGCTCCGGCCCCTGAGGGAAAGACTTGCTCTCATTTCCCACTGTAGAGGTTCTTTTTAAGCTCTGGATCAAAGTCAAGAAAATAATACTACAAAAGAAAACTTTCTTTCTTTCCAATATATCCTTAGCTTTGAATGCCCAGGTAAAGATGTTGGACTATACCTGTGTATATACTGTATGAGACAAAGATTTATTAAAGGTGCAGTGTGTAAGATCTGGTGGTGAAGATACATGTTGTATCCACCCCCTCACCCTCACCCTTCTGAACATGCAGGAGAACCTATGGTAGACTTCAGTTGTCAATATAACTCAATAGATGTTTTGTACGTCCTCTTTTACTACTGTAAGAACATGGCAGCCTCCTCATATAAATATACATTGATGGGCTCATGACATGCCAGAGGTTAGATGTTTCACACATTTTTCTCTGTATCCCTGCAGCTGGGGCCCAACCTTTTGTTCAATAGTATGTTTTTTTCATGTCAGAGATATCATGCCCTTTACTCTGAGGTTTCCTTACCAATTCTACACCATCACCATGGTAGCGATGGCAATCAGGACAATGGCAGCATTAAGATACACTTCACTTCACAGTTATTCAGTAAGATGTCTTTCATTGTAGACCTGACATGTTCTGCTGCTGCTTTCTGTTGTCTATTCCTTCCATAGACATTTACCAGGATGATACCGGAAGTTCTGGACCTCAACCAGAAGTCGTTTTGAATTGTTTTTGGATAATATTTCATCATTTTCCTCTTTCACCTCAATGCACTTCTTCCACTGCTTTACCATACTCTGTGTAAGAAGGTCACATCTCATCTGTTTCCTGTTTATTTGGCTGAAAGCGGCAACCCACGCCTTTTTATTGTTAATAGCAAAAGTTCAAACCAAGTGTGCTGACTTGTCTTAGTCGGTTTCCATCCCTTTTTCATGCTCTGGCTCATCTTTTGTCCATTTTGAGTGTTATGTGCGCATTGAAAATGAATCACTTGAAAGTCGGACAATGTTTTCTTTTTCAATATCACCTCCAACCTCCTCAGCTCCTTGTGGTCCTAAATGGCTCTAATGCAGTGTGCTTTTTCTGTGTTTTTAACTCATTTGAATTGTTTTCTCTTCATTGTTGAATATGATTATTAATGTCACACATCTATTTAAGTATTGGATTAATCTGATCTGTTTTACAATGATATAATATAAGAATAAATGCTTCATACACTATGATACACAGTTTTGTCTTGTAAAATGTCCTTTCAAGGCAAAACATAGTATTTCCAAATTACCTACTGGAAATAATGAATGTAGTTTGGGTCTTTTTGTCCAATTAATAGAAGGAATATTCAGATAAAGTGGTTATCTGAGCAGTTGCTACTTTGTTTCTGCTCCCACACGCATGTGCCAGATCGTCATTTATCCCATTGATATATTTGCTTTTGCTTGATTAAACATCTCAGACTAGTTTTTACCTGTGTTCTGTTCCCGTACAGATTTTTGCCAACGTCATCATTTTCATGTGCGGGAACATGGCCGGAGCGTACCACAAGCATCTGATGGAGTTGGCACTGCAACAGACGTATCAGGACACGTGCAACTGCATCAAGTCCCCAATTAAACTGGAGTTTGAGAAGAGACAACAGGTAAAGTGACTGCTGTGCCTCAGTGGAAGTCAGGCAGATGGGGAGTAGTGTGGATGTAGGTGATTACAGTGATGAGGCGCATGAATGAGGAGCAGATTACGTAACATGGCGATGATTATAATGATGGATGTGACTGTGAGGTGGAAAATAGGCATGTGTTAATCAAAAAAACCATCTACGAGTTGAATAACTCCCCATCAAAGGCAGATGCACTTGGTTGGA
>JAFBJT010108905.1:91629-103810 GCA_016785325.1 Chascanopsetta lugubris
CCTTGGCCGACCAAATGAACATTCAGGAAAAAGCGATGAAACATTAAAAAAAAAAAGAATAGATATAACTGATCAAATACAAATAAAATGAAAAAAAAAATAACAGAAAAATACATACAACTAAACTGAACTGAACTGAAATGAAATAAAATGACTAATTCATGAACAATAACAGAAACAGCCTGTAGTGAGGATGGAAACAAAAACCGAAACATAGGTCACTTCATTATCTCGACGTCATCGTCTGCGTCTGTGTTTCACCTTCGTCATAAATTGAGGCAGTTTGAAGTGACCTCTCCTCAGGTCACCGCAGAAGTTAATATTTACAGAGCAGATTGAGAGACGTCCAGTCTGTGTCTCTGTGGAACAGCTGAGGCTGAACAGTTTGAATACGCTGAGGAATGTTAATGATGCAGATTACAGAGTCTGAAGTGAAACTGTAGTTTCTCTGTTCCTGTGATTAGATTAAGCTCTCAGACTTATGCTGTCACACACTGGGGGTTGTTCCTGTGTGTGTGTGTGTGTGTGTGTGTGTGTGTGTGTCCTTGTCTTGGTTGCATCAGAGACACGTGTGAGTGTGATTGTGTATGTTATGTTCAGCTGCTCAAATAAACCACTGGGCCTGAGCCAAAGAAAGCAAATCATCATCGTCTTGACTCTTGGATTTGTAGGAGAGAGCAGAGCAGACTCTACAAAATAAGAGCACGAGAGGAAACCCTTCATTTCCAAATCTTATTCTGACAAATCTCATATTTCTCTGAGTTTTACATATTGTGAATATGAATCTAGCCGGTGTTTAAATAGATGTTAGTAAAGATGTTGCAGTAAAATACATCTCGGCATGTTGATACTGAATTGTGCTTTTTCATATTCAACTATTTGCTCTTGACTGATAGTCCTGAAGCACTTTGAGCTCATTCTGTTTGTTATTTTCAATATATTTTTAGCTTAACCTTATTCATTTATTCTTTTTTACCTTACACTGAATAATAATTTTGTTGTGCACGTTGTATGTGACTCTACTCTACTCTATTCTACAACGTTTGCGAGAGGAATGCCAATTTCTTAAGACTCCACCGCAGACGTCATTTCAAATGAATTCTCTCATTTTGTTTTTTTTCTCCCTCAGCTTCGAACACTCCGTACGTTCCTCTCCTGTCATGGAAGAAAGCTCAGGATTCCATTCCCTGGAACATCGTCCTGCTGCTGGGAGGCGGCTTCGCTATGGCCAAAGCCTGCGAGGTGACTGGCGGCCGGACGCTGGCAAACGTACAACGTCGATTATGAGCTTAAAGCTCGTGACAACAACCGTAGCCAAGTGGTCGTCGAGGCTCAAAATGTCGAGTTAGCCTGTTAGCTTAGCATAAAGACTGTGCTTGTGTTACGTTTGTTGTGTCCTATGTTTTCTCCCCTCTCCAGCGGCATCTGCATCGCTCTCCTCCGCACCATCCTCTTCTGTTCTACCCATCTCTATTCGACTCTACTCTGTGTTATCGTCGCACTTTGCTCTCCTGCAGCCTCCGTGTTGTTCCCCTCTCCATCGATCGACTCCGTTTCATCCATTTCTATTCCGTTCCGCGCGAGACCTCCGGTTGCCTCCGAGTCGCCGTCCTCTTGTCTGTTCGCTCACATAATGATGTTGTGATTCGATCTCTGACCTCTTGACCTCTGTCCTGTGGCGTTTGGCAGGAGTCCGGCCTGGCCTCCTGGATCGGGGGCCACCTCCAGCCGCTAGCCGAGGTCCCTCCCCCCGCAGCTGTGATGCTGATCACCGCCTTCCTGGCCTGTTTCACCGAGTTCGCCAGCAACACGGCGACCATCATCATATTCCTGCCCGTCATCGCCGAGCTGGTGAGCGCGGCCTCCGGCCTAAAGACGGGCGGAGTTTAAAGTCCACCGGCACGCGTCGCCGCTGGGCGAGGGAGAACAGCCAGGGGAAGCGGTGAACATGGTTTCCTGCAGACCCTGTGCTTTGAGTCGGTCCGGGGCTTAGTGGGCTTGTAAAACTCTCACAATAGATGTTATGTTTGTAAGCTGTTGGACATTAACTGGTCCTTGGAGTAATTATTATCTGGAGCGTTTGCACTTTGCCTTAAATGCAAAGTGCAAACTCAGACAATGGTTTACAGGACCTATAGAGGAGCCAGTCACTGAGCTGTCATTTAGATTGAAAAAAATTCAAAAAAACAAAACAAACAACACTTCGTATTGACCCCTGACTCTGCAGAATCTCACCGGGAGGCTCATTCATCCGTTCATCTGCTCCGTTCATCTGCTCACGAACGAAGTTATGAGCGGATGGGGGCGGAGTTAATCCCAGGTGATTGGAGATAAGATGCGGGGTCCACAACGAGGGGAGTTTACCTCCTTACCCAGGTTCATTATGATCATTAGATCTAGATAGTCTAGTCTGTGGGTTTTTGCACACAGCACAGTTCTACCAGTCACCCATTCACATTCACCCATTCACAAATTGGATTCATTTGGAATGTTGAGGCAGGTTTGTCGATGCGCAGACTATAGACTATCCATTTTCACCCATTCACTCAAGACAGCTGAGTCTGACAAACACCCACACTGCGTTTACACGCGCCGTCCTCTAACCAGAAGGTCCGGGGTTCAATTCCCGCCTTCCCGCTTCTCTCCCGCTCTGTCCTTGGGCAAGTTAGCGGACCCCACACTGTTCCATGCGGTCATTGGCTGCACGAACGTTTGTGTGACTGGGTGAAGGTAAACTGTGCTCCATCGGCACCTGAAGCACTCAAACGAATACATACCATGTGTTGCTCTCTGCGCAGGCGATCCGTGTGTCAGTCAACCCTCTGTACTTCATGATACCCGCCACCATCGGCTGCTCGTACGCCTTCATGCTGCCGGTGTCCACGCCACCCAACTCCATCGCCTTTGCCTCAGGACACCTCGTGGTCAAAGACATGGTGAGATCATCGTGCACACACACTGCGCATGTACAGGACACGGTGCGTAGATTGCGTTTCGTCAATGGCCTCCGTCCCCCCCCAGGTGAAGACGGGCTTCGTCATGAACATCCTGGGCATCCTGTGCGTGTCGCTGGCCATGAACACGTGGGGCGTGGCCATGTTTGACCTGCGCTCGTATCCGGACTGGGCTCATCCCATCAACCAGACGGTGGCTGTTGCGATGCGGTCCGGCAACACGACGCTCTGATGGCACACAGAGAGGAAGCGTGTAAAGATTTAAAATCTGCTTGTATGAAATATCACAACACTCTGGGAGCTTTCAAACTGTGGACTGTGAAGAGGTCAGGTTCAGTTAGCAAAGGACAAGCTGTTTTATTTTGATCCGCCTTCGTAAAACTGACGCTATGTCCACGAGACAGTGCAATTGTTTTGTTTGTTTTTTATATTCGAACTCTGGTCATATGTTCGGTCAGAGCCGTGCTCTCCTGCTTCACACTGACGTGCAAAAATAAAAGCGTAAAGGCTCGTGTGGCTGTCAGGTCAGTAGGTGGCAGCGTCACGTCCGAAACCTCTTCTTCCATCTGTGTCAAAGTAAAAGCGCTGTCGCTTTTCACGTCGACTGAATCCATTCATTTCAAGACGTTCAACTGTAGCTCCTCGGTGTTTAGTTGTAGAAATACAGTGATTGGTTCAGGAACCACACTGCTGTTCCACTGCCGGACACGCAGCCGGAGTCAGCGACCAACTGCACACACCGCATGTGGGTGTGTATTTTCCTTATTTCTCTTCCTTCAGTCAGACAGCAGAGGGCGCTGTTTGTGTTGATGCTGCCAGAATGACCTCTACTGCAAGACAAAGAGAAGCATCTGTGAATAAGTTTGAAAATATATACATATATAAATATATTTTGGGTTGTAATCACTGAGAACTCGTGTTACCTGTTTATGTTTTGTGGCACATTTAGAGAAAAACACCAAATTGTTTTTTTAATAACAATGTTCTCGAGTAATAATTTTCTGTATCAGAGGATGAATCCAGACCAATGAACGTGTAGCTTGTGTTGCAGGGTGATTTGTAGTGATGTAGTGTGACTGCTGTTACAGAGAAATTGTGGTCATGAACAATGTTGTTGTTGTGTGTGGATTTGGCCTGAAGGCAGGTTTGTTACGGAAAAAAGGAATTTGTCAGAATAGTCGTGTTTTCAGTGACACACAAAAAATAATAATAAAACAAACATGTTTGACGCACCTTCGGGCTTGACACATATTTTAATCTGTCGGAGAAAACACACAATTCCTCACAATATCTTTGTGCTGTTGTAAAGTGAGTGAAGAGCGTCCGCTGAAGTCACTGTGCCTGACGACAATAGTTGACCTGTGCAGGTTTGTGTGGTTACTCAGTGTTGGCAGGGCCAGCGCACAAGGTCCCGTCGCATTTACATGCAAAACTATAAAACTAGTCAGCCCACAGACGCAGGTCTGCTGGAGCCACCTGTCGGTGTGTGGTGTTATCACTTTAAAGTCTGAGATCACAGATGGAAGTGAGAAGTGTTTAGATCCTCATTTGCTGCTCATACCAAGTGTTTCTGTATTTAATAATTTAGTGTGTGTGTGTGTGTGTGTGTGTGTGTGTGTGTGTGTTTGGGTTACTCGTGTGTTCCAACAGTGGTCTCATATATCTTGTGGGCTGAAGTATAATCCCAACAAATGAAAAGTGCTCACGTCATTCTGGGAGTGTACTAAGATTAGTAGTGTGACCTCTGTCGTGTGTGTGAGTGTGTGTGTGTGTGTGTGTGTGTGTGACACAAATTAGTTTTTTCATCATAAATGGGTTCAAAAAATGTATAATAAACTTTAATATCAGCTTTTTTTTTGCGGTGTCATCTCTCTGCTGAAAGTGTAAGTGTATAGCATTCAATCTACGCGCGTTCTGAATTTGTAGCATCACAAACAACTGTAGAAAACCTGGACCTGGTGAACCTACTATCCCCTCTGAATAAAGCGCCAAGTCATCAGTGTTTACAATTTAATGTCAGAGAACAGGACCAAGAAAAATGACCCAAATCTGGTGACTTTAGTCTTTTTGGGTCATGTATTGTCCTTTAAGCAGAGGTGGACTACATTTACTCCAATTACTGTAATAATTACTTTTGTTGTGTATACTTGTACTTTTGGAGTAGTTTTAAAAATCTGTACTTTTCCTGAAATTGAGTACATGTTAAATCTCAGCCATTATAGAGTGAAACCTGCGCAAGCATGAATTCATATCAATATTTGAATCAATATTTGTATCATAATGGTACTACAATAAATACAATCAATTCATGATGTCAGTATGTGACGATATTTTGAGAAGTGACAAAAAATGACCCAAATCTTACACACTGCACATTTAAGTGATGCACACTTACAAATAAGATGAAGCTGCCTCTGCGTGCTTGCGCAGGTTTAACGTCAGTGTTTGGTTTGCTGCTCTCTCACTGTCTCGGCAAACAGAGCTCACATGTCATGATTAGATGTTACCTTTTTTGGATTAGTATTCAATGAAGTCTAAAGACTAAAATATGACATGGGAACTGTCTCAGGTGACTCGGACGAACCTTGTGACACTCTCCTGCGTTTCCATTTTTGCACCAGACGCTGAGTTAATCTGAAGCTCCTCTTTAGCATGAGTCAGTGCGGGTGTTGCTGGGGCACTTAAAAAATCCTTTAAAAAAAGAGAGATTAATTCTGTGGAGGTCACAATAAAAAACGATTGTCCATATATGATTTACACTTACTCATGGTTTCCCTTTACTTAACTTTAAAGGTGCAGTGTGTAAGATTTGGTGAGCTCTAGAGGTGGAGTTGCATGTTGTATCCATCACCTCACCCTCACCCTGGAATATGTCCACTCTGGGCTACTGTAAAAACATGGCTGCCCCCATAGACGACCCGCTCCCCCTGTAAAGATACATTAATGGACTCATTTAAGGGTAATGGGGGAAACAATGTGCATTTAGGTGATTACATATTCACGAAAATGTCAGTATGTAATTGCTTTGAAATATTTTTAGAAGTGACCCAAATGAGCGAAATCGTACACACTGGACCTTTAAACTACTTATTCTCTCTCTACATTCTGCCAATCCTGTTTTTCCTTGAGTTAATCTGGAATGTTGTTCTCGAGTGAGGATACAGTGTCTGTTTCCTCACACAACAGGTTAGTAAATCCGTGTCATTTGTAACGTTGATGTAATCATTAACAAGTTGAATCTACAAATTGATGCGTGGATTGAAACGGCCACACAGTCTTATCAGAACTTGGATCTGTGACATGGGATTGAAACAGTGTATGTTTGTATGTTTGTGCTGTGTGTATAGTTAGTTTTCTCTGCCTTCAGCCCGGGGCTTCAAAGTTTGGCTCAGCAGGATCCTCTCAGTCTGGAGCTGCGAAGTCGTCAAACCGCAAGTGAACTCTCCCCGCGGAGATGAAACTGTCTGAGGTGACCGGGAAACTGTGGTGCGTCCACCAACAGCTGGTCCTGCTGCTCACGCCTCTGCTCCTCTTACCTCTGCTCTTTACTCTGCCCGAGAAGGTAAGCAGATTTCTTTTCTTTACACTTTCACCTGTGCGTGTCTGAAACATTTTCCATGAGGAAGGAATGATTCATGTTTATTCACACACAGGGAGAAGAAATGTCAACACGTTTTTCCTATCTTTAATTTGTCTTCAGGCTTCAGTCTGAGTTACGATTCAATTTTCAAAGTTTTTAAGTTTGCTGAATCAGGTGACAACTAATTTCTTCACAAAAGAAAATGAATTTCGTTTTCTTTGAGAATCAAATCTGACTCAAATGTACATCTCACTTTTTAGCTCTGTGAGGTTGCGACATTTTCTTTCTTTACTTTTACTTTTATTTGAAAATTTGACGAGTAATGATATCAGGAGTACCGCTGATAGTAAAATTTCAGATTCAATTAAAAAAAATAAATATCGACATCATGTGGTCCGCGTTGCATGTTGCAGGTGAATACCTCTAAACGTAGGGTAACCCTCACTTATCACTCTTTAGTTTGTACATTCTCGGCTGCAGTAGAATTGTGCTGGTTGTTAAAAAACTTCTGTTTAAAAAACATTGTTGTACGGTGTAAGCACGGCGAAAGGCCGACTAACACTCACTACTATTTCCCACGATGCATGTAACCTTGTATGTAACCCCGGACTTCCCTACTTTCCACGTCCGCCATGATTGTGGACATTATGAGCTTTCCGTTAGAGTTCCAATAGGGCATACTATTTACGTTGACTGTGTTGGTATGGAGGAATTAAGAGTCCTCCATAATACTTTGCTTACTTGTACACTATCCTGGCATGGATCACAGAGGCTTCACCATCTGGAACTAAACAGAGCAAAAGTCCACATTAGTGATATGATGATTTCATATCAAGAGAGGGACTAATCAAAACTGTTAAAATATTATTCCTTTACTTCAGGATCACGGGGCCACAAGAACCAAGGCTGCACCCTGTGACCCAGCCTCAACAGTCGCTATTATGGAAATGTGCAGAGATAATTTCAAGTCAAGATAATTCACAGAGTTCAAGTCAGTCAGTCGAGTGGCGAGGGACTGACTCCGAGGTATCATGAGAGGATACTGTGCGCGATCCACTCGTGGTGACAGGCACTACTCTGCATTTGCAAATGCATTGTATTTTTATTTGTTATTCTTTGTATGATTGTATTATTCTATTAAACCAGGCTTTAACTAATTGATTTCATTGGAGTCAACGAGATTCATTAAAGGTCAACAGGAGACGATGTCCCTCCTGGGATCTGGGATCCAAACACCGGACATGGTGCAACAAAAAGTCTCTTCAGGCCTAAGACGCTGACATGACATTATCCTTCACCTCTTAGGAGGGAAAATGTCTGTATGTGATCGTGCTGATGGCCATGTTTTGGTGCACGGAGGCTCTACCTCTGGCTGTCACCGCGATGCTCCCGGTCTGCCTCTTCACCACGATGGGAATCATCCCGTCCAAACAGATCTGCCCTCAGTACTTCCTGGAGACCAATTTCCTCTTCCTGAGTGGGCTGATCATGGCATCGTCCATCGAGGAGTGGGGTCTTCATCGCAGGATCGCTCTGAAGGTCCTGAGCCTTGTTGGGGTCAAACCAGCCTGGTGAGACAGGGTGGAAACATGCCAATATTTGAAAATCAGATTGTTGTAGTTTCACTGGTTCTGTAGTTTACCTTGACTTTGGCGAACTCAGTCAGAGTTGATAAATCTCCAAAACATAAAGATAATCACGAAGGATGTGAAAGAAAATCGACTTAAAATGTTATTATTAAATGTTAATATATAAACACTTTTTACACTATTCAAATCAGAAAGAGACATAGCTTAGTTTCAGCGTAGCAACAGGCAGGCTAACCGTTAGCTTGTAGCTAACTGACTGGGATGATTTACGTTTAGAGGACAATTGGTCGGTCCGACGGTGTCCTACACGGCTCTGTGGCCTGGAAACAGCCCCGCGGCAACACAACTGACTTCCCTCATCAATATCAGACTCAATATGTTACAATAAACTTTGATATCAACTTTTTTTTTGCGGTGTCATCGCTGTGCTGAAGTGTTGAACGGTCACTGTACGTGACCTACGCAGGTTCTGACCAATCACCTGATTGCGAGGCGTTCAAGAAACATCGGGAATTTGTAGCTTCGTAAACAAACTGTGGAGAACATGAAGCTTGTCATACTTTAATCTATTCAATCCCATTAGATTCAATTGGCATGTCATCAGTGTCATGGTTTAACATCAGGGAACATGCAAAAATGATACAAATCCAAAAGTGAGTCAATGCATGAGTTTGTATTAAGGCTCAAAACCTGTTCCTGAGCTGCCATTCTATCTTAATCCACACATCGCCTTTGGAAATGAGAACTTAATCTCTGACATTTTACCTGGTAAAATAAAGATAAAATAAATAAAATAACATCAACACAGTCCCAAACATAATCGGGACTTGTAATTGGTCCACTTTTGTGAAAGGTGGCAGCTTAATTTTTATTAAGGTGAAATATTAGGGTTATTTCTTCCATTTGAAATGAAGCTGTCAGTAAATGTAACAATGATATAGGTGGCTTGAGTCTTTTTGGGTCATGTATTATATACGTTCAAGGCAGCCGCGAATTGTCGTTGATTGGTGTGACTCACCTCGGGCTGGGGTTTGCGTCATTTTGCAGGCTCATCCTGGGAATGATGCTGACGTCAGCCTTCTTGTCCATGTGGCTCAGCAACACGGCCACCACAGCCATGATGCTCCCCATAGCAAACGCCATCCTGGAGAGTCTGTTTGGAGACCTGGACGCTCTGAAACAGAGGTGCAAGGCCACAGAGGATACAGACGACATCATCAACGGTGAGTTCAGATGGATAGATAGATGGATGGATGGATGGATGGATGGATGGATGGATGGATAGATGGATAGATAGATACATACATATGGCGTTTACCTTCAGCTTTTAGCCCCCCTGTTATGTTCGTTTGTCAGGCACATCAATAATGTTCCCGGGTCAATTTGAGCGAGGACACGTTAAACTATCAAAAAGTGTGAGGAACCCCAAAATAATCTCAACGTTCATTGTTTATATCATTGTTTATCAACTCCATTACGAACCATTTCAATCAAAAGTTAGTGCAATTGTGCCCTTTACCCCTCACAGACCATGTTTCGATAAAGAAAATTCACTTATTAAAAAAACAAAAACAAAAAAGACACATGTTGAAGCTTTGTAATGGACATTGGAAAGACCTACAGGTTCATTACTAGGACTTGATGTTACAATCCCTGAAGTTCAGAACATGCTGAACCTTTCATCAGATTTTCTAGGTTTTACTTCCATTCTGGCCCACGCACTGTTTTCCTGAAGCTCGTTGGAGAGGCGCTCGGCGCATGCTTTTGTGGTAGTTATGGTAGCCATGTCCTCCATAAACACTCTTATTGGCGACAGTCGGAGCCCACTGTCCAACCACCCACCCTGACGCTCGGATAATGAGTTCCATCTGCATGGTGAAGGCCAGTGGCGAAATGGTGGGTCCTGCCATTATTCTTCAGGTCTTCAAAGTATGACTTGACCAGCCTTGTGATGCTCTCGGGGACCTTGAAGACATTGACTGGCTCCCACGGCACCTCTCGAGGGACTGATCCAAATGCATTTGCAAGGTCCAGAAATACAACATGGATGTTTTTCTTGTCCCCTCTTGGCTGTTTGAATCTGGTGCCCGACGACACCGGCATGCTCGAGAAACCTCGTAGCCCTGCCCTCTTCACTGCTGTCTCCATGAGAAATACGCAGAGAGCCTTTGCACCACGACGCCGAAGAATATCTTTCCCTCGATGTGCAGCAGGCTGATTTCGCGAGTTTTCCTCCTTCGGGATTTAAACCCCCCCCCCCCCCCCCCCCCCCCCCCCCCCCAGACACTTCACATTCACTCTTATCAGTCTTCACAGGTACCTTGATACTCCTGGAGTGTTCTTATACAGTTTGTATGGGATGCCATTTGGCCCAGGTGCCGATGCAGATCTTGCCGGTTTAACTGTGTTCACCATTTCACTCCATAAGGGGGGTGGGGGGGGGGGGGGGGTTTTTCCCCCTGGGGGGGGGGGGGGCTTATCTCCATCTGGTACTGAGGCGGTGGGATTGGATTTGGAGACTGGTTTATAGCTCTGTTGGTCAGAATAGGTATTTCTCAGGTGCTTCACCAGCTCACTTACTAGTACCTGGAGGTTTCCACCCTTTTGCTTGTCAAACAGGTTTTTTTGTGAACCTGTATTACATGATTATTGACGCTTTATTGACTTAAAGTTGTTATTCCCCTTTGTTCTCTTTCAGGTCAGTGCAGTGTGAAGATGCTCTCACTGCCCTCTGCACCCTCAGAAAAACAAAGCCTGTCATTGGATGAGTAATTGAAAAACACACATTTCCTACAATTGTGTTTTTTTTTTATAGATTTGAACTTTACTGTATCATATAATTAAATATGAGGCATGGTATTATTATAGCTTAGCTTAACAAGGACATGCACATGTACCTTTGTATATGAAGGCATGTGTGGTGACTGTCACAGGATGGATGGGATGGAGCAGACTGACCTGATGACGGCTGAGGAGGTCCGGTCAGAGTCAGAGTATCAGATGAAGGTGTTGAAAGGATTCCTGATCTGCATTCCCTACGCTGCCAGCATCGGAGGCACCGCCACGCTCACCGGCACAAATCCAAACCTCATCCTGATTGGACAACTGAAAAGGTCATTTTTTTATTAAGTGCAACATTAAAACCGAGAATTGAGCCACTTTCGGGCTGTTTGACGTTGATTCTTTTCACCTCACAGCTACTTTCCTGACTGTGATGTCCTCAACTTTGGCTCCTGGTTTGCCTTTGCCTTCCCGCTCATGGTTCTCTTCCTGTTTGTGGGATGGTTGTGGATCACGTTTCTCTACGGAGGACTGAACACACGGTAACATGAGGTTTTATTCAGATTATGTGAGTCGTATTCCTGCAAAGAGCTTTACACGTGTCTAAAGTAATAATATGGTCCATTTGAAAAATGCCTTTTGGGCCGCATGGGGATTTGTTGTTGCAGTACCGCCAGGGGCCACTGGGTAAAATCTGCTGGGAGGGAGGGGCAGTATCTCTACATTGCGGTGTGGTAAACGGATGAATGTTTGAATTGAGGAAGGAAAAATAGCAATAGTAAATCTTTTTTTTTTTTTTTAGGAACTGGTACTGGGATGTTCAGCAACATTTCAATGACAGTGCACATTTATTCTTCATGCAGATTGTGCTTCCAGAGACAGGACCGAAGAGCCCAGGCCGAGGCCAAAGCCAAAGCTCTGATCCTGGAGGATTACAGGAAACTAGGGCCCATAAAGTGAGGACCAGTGTCTGTCTTCAAATGCCCTGCAACTGAAGGAGTGAGGGAACATCATCAGTGAAGTGTTGACTAACCTCTCTTTAAGTTTCGCACAGGGAGCCATCTCCTTCTTCTTCGTGCTGTTTGCCGTTCTGCTCTTCACGCGAGATCCCAAGTTTTTCACTGGCTGGTCTGTGTGGTTTAAAAAAGGGTGAGAAAAACAACAACAACAACCTTATCTCAACTTTTCCTCAGCTCGTGTCACATGATCTACCTCTGGAGATGAACTCCCCCCCCCCCTTGTTGTCGCCCTGCAGGTACATCACAGACGCCGTCACG
>JAFBJT010108906.1:0-15207 GCA_016785325.1 Chascanopsetta lugubris
GGGGGACCAAAGCCCAGTGTCTGGTCTTAATGAGACAAAACATAATTGCTGAGCCTTTGTCAAGGTCAAAAGTCAGATATGAATAATAGGAGATTGGAGTTGGATTAATGTTAGATAAGATAAGATGAAATGAAATAAGATAAGATAACATAACATAACATAACATAACATAGAACAAGATAAGATAAGTAACAAAGCTATGACAGGTGACAGTGTGTCCTACAGTCCCACCTGATGTTTTCCCTCCAGCAGTGCAGTGTTCTGCAGGAATGCCTGCTCCCTGCTGGACGGATTAGATTCCCTTTGATGATTATTTGCACCCTGAGCCTGCAGCTCATGCACAGGTCAAAGACACCATCCCTCCAGGCTGCTGCTGCTGCTGCTGCTGCATGACCTTAGAATGGTTCTATTCTCAGTGGAGACATATATCATGTAGTTCACGTATGATCTATTGTCTTGTGTCACAGGTGCTGTGTTTCCTTTGTCTCATGTGTAACACATGTGCCTGAGCATTGGCTGCTGCTGCTGCTGCTGCTGCTGTTGCTGCTGTTGCTGCTGCTGCTGTTGCTAGGTCAGACAAAGGCTGCTGTAAATTTCTGTCATATTACACACATTTTCCGAGCTGCAGGAAGACAGCCTCTCTCTTTGTTAGCAGCCCACAGGGCCAGGAGCCTGCAGGGAGCAGCAGGGCAGTAAAAACACACACCAGCAGCAGGTGAATGGCAGAAAAGAAAAAGTCTCCAGTGTCAGAGTATTAATGATGATTTACATGTATTTGCCCCTGCAGTGTGTATTTAGTGGCTTTAAAGTCATGTATGGGAACTTTTTTTTTAAATGTCCATAGTTACCCACTGTGGCAGTGACGCATGTACATGACACTTTTTCACAGTTCATAATTGGTATTGTATTGCATACAGTGTCAGCAGGATATACAGTATATTCAAAATATAGTATACAGGAGCTTCTGTAACAACTTGTTGGAATTAAAAAATGATTGTAGTCATTTTCTATTGGAAGAAATTGAATACAGAATTATTATTAACACTGCAATGTATGTATTATCCTATATAATTACATTGACAATAATTTCTCTGTATTACTATTGTGCTACTTAGTCTAAATAGACCATGTAATGTTTCAAAAATTAATCTGATATCAAAACTTAACTTGTTGCGTTGCAGTTACATACTTGTGTCACTAGAGGGCACTGCAACACCCTTAAGAGCACGTTCCCTCTACAGTAAATCTCTTACAATACACTCATATATCCCTTATTATTACATTGAGAACATTTTAATTATCTCGATGAGACCTTACGTTTAAAATAGCATTAAAATAATCACAAGTCCTTTGTTTTTATTATTATAAACTGCTCTTATCTAAACTGCTGTGGCTATTTTAAAATGGTAAGCTAGAAAATTAAAAGAAGCCTCATTGATTTGTGAAAAAGTTTGGCTTGTAGCTTTAGCTGTTTGCCACTAGGTGGTAATACCACCCCTTCAACTCATTCATTCATCCGTGATTTCATCAAATAGATTGCTGTCATTTATCAAGGAAGTTCCAAACCTCTTGTCCTCTTGCTCATGAACATGTTTATAAATGAAGAACTTGTGGTAACTATAATATAAGACCCCAAACTGCAAGATTTTGATATTAGTAGTATCTTATACAAAACATTTTTGGTAGTATTTGTTTATATGGATTAAAACAATCGACAAAATCATTGATCATATTGTGTAGTAACACATTTTCTCTTCTTAACCTTCTGGGACATTGCTGTACACAAACTGTACAACTCTGAAACTACAATATGAGGACATTGTCCCACTGACCTGTAAAATGATCTCTCTCTCTTTCTCTCTCTCTCTCTCTCACTTCCTCTGTATGCAGGTCGAGGCAGCCTGAGCACCTGTGTGTGTGCATGCATGTGTCTCTCTTCTCATACCAGACCCAAATGTTCCTGATCAACAATGCTGACTCAGCGAGACTGACAGTCTCACCTGTGTTTTTCTGTCTTATGTCAACAGGTCTGCTCTCACAGTCAGTGTTGTGCTGCTGCACACATACTTCGTCACATAGTTGTAGAAAATAAATGTGGAATTATTCTCCAACACGACAACAATATTTATATAATCACTTTGTTTGAGGCAGCTTGCCACAAAATTAAAGTATAGTTTGTTTCGTCGCATATATAACTTTTATATCAACACCTGGAGTGCGACTGGAGTGCGTATTACAATGTGCTGCTCTGGACAACATAAGCGAAACCAGAAAGTGACAAAAAAACAGTTATTTTATTCTATCAGTTTAGAAATGCAACACTGAAAATATATTATCTACACAAGTCTAAAAAAAATTAACATTTTAAAGCTAATTCAAGACTTTGTAAGGCTATGTAAGGACACCATTTAAGAACACAGTGTGTGAACACAATCTGAGTACAGTGTACCAGTGACCTGTAAAACAATACTCTGTGGTTTGTGTGTGTGTGTGTGTGTGTGTGCATTCGTGTGTACTTGAAACCACTTTAGGACCTTTTCCATTACAAACATTGACAATGTCACGACCTGTGAAACCTCATTTCTTATAGCCCTTGTTTAGGGTTAGAATATGTGCTGAGTCATGGTAAGGCTGAGGTATGAGTAAGTCATGAAGTTAGGGTTAGTACTCGGACTGGGCTTGTCAAGATGAATGGAAGGCAATGTAAAGTCCCAGTGACGGATAGCTAACCTGTGTGTATGTATGACTGTGTCAGGTCTTGGTCATGTTTGGATTTACTCCTACTGCTGGGTGTCTCTCAGTCAAGCTCTTGCTTCTCATCAGCAGCATGTTCATGTCAGCAGTTCTCCTGCAGCCTGGTTGTCCCACCCTAGTCTGCCCCATCCCACAGGTGGTATCAAAGGAGCAGGTGCGAGCCACTGGCCTTGGTCTTCCAGGGCGACTCTTGAGCATCCAGCTCAGTCTGGAAAGGGGCGTGGCCTGCTGGGACTGTTCATTCGCCTTGGTTGATGGCTGGGGGCCAGGCTTCGCCTGGGCACCAGCGGCTGGACCTAGAGCCTCAGATTGAGGGTGTGGCTGATCAGAGGATGGGTGGTGACCCTGGTGCTGAGTTTGTCTCCAGGTTCCGAGACCGGAGAATTTGGTTTGGAGCCCAGACGGAGGATTGAAAGAGAAGTGAGGGCCAGTCATTGCTTGTTTCTGCGGTGATGCGGGAGGAGAATGGAGTTTAGGGGTTTTGGGTCCCGCGGAGGTCCCTGAACGCCACATCAATCTGTTTCTGTTCCTCTGCCTGGAGAAAAGTCCACCAGTGCCAGAATTTTCAGGACTTCGATTCTTCATCAGAGATGACTGATAAGTGATGGACCTTTGCTGAGTGTGTGTGAGGTTTGCGGTGTTCCATCCATCTGTTCCGGTGGTGATGGTCAGGTCGGCAAACTGAAGGTTACTGTATGGGGCCTGGGTCTGGATCTGGTTTCGATTCTTCTCCCGAGGTTCCTCGTGTATTTTTGCACAAGGATTATATACGGTTTCAGTAAGCCAATATTCTAAACTCACTGGATCTGAGCAAAGTTTCTTTTTTGCTCGTGTCTTGCTTCCCGGATCATCCCCAGGCAAAGCCCTGAGGCTCACTGGGTCTGATTTGGATTTCTGAATATCAGTGTGACCCCTCTGGGCCGCGTCTGGTGTCAGATGAAGAGTGAGGCTGTGAGGCGGACTGATAAAAGTGACAAAGTCGGGCACTGGTTTGGAGCTGGAGTAGAGTCTCTGGAATTCTTGGTGGAATAGGGTGACAGCGCTGCCCTTTAGGTGGAGAGCAAAACTGCGGTGGACCTGCCATGACAGCCAGGAGAAACTGAGGAGAAACACACATATGACAAACAATGAGCTCACAGGTGAATTATCCGTGTGGTTGACAGTGCAGTTGCAGTACTGCCATTTGGCCACAATGTCAGATTGGCACATTTCTGTATGCCATAATGCATCACAGGTAGAGAGGATCAGTCATGTTTTTTTTTTTGTTTTTTTGTTTTTTTATGTTAGGCCCCTCATGAACAGATTTGCATAATAATTAACCTTAAGGGGCTTTTTCAAGGTGCACTGTGCATGCGCAGTGTGTTTCTGTGAGTAATGCCGATACGATATGAGTATGTGAGTACCTGAAAGATCCAGTCAACACCTCAGTCCAGTCAGTGATGATAAAACTCTCAGTGACCTGACCTGTCAGCTTCCTGCCCGTCTTGGCACAATAAGTCTGTCCATCCACGCTGCGAACTGACAGTTTCTACACACACACACGCGCACACACACACACACACACACACACACACACACACACACACACACACACACACACAATGTAACATAATGAATATATAAATGATTGTTCACGTTACCCTATCACGTAGATAGAAAAAAACAGATGAGGCCAATACGGAAGGGGAAAAACATGCAGTTCACAGGGCAGCCACTTGAGGCTGGCTCCAAAAGCGAGTCAATCCCCACAGACTCCTATTTAAAAATGGTCAGCCTTAGAGGTGAATAAAACATGTTTAAAGTCTGGTACAAACTATGGTTTTGGTTTCAAACAGTCACATGTTATCCCATGACAACTGTACAGGGGTGGGTGTGAATTTTTTTTCATTCTTCATTTTTTAAATTTTCATTCTACTGATATTTGAAATTGTGAATAATTTAGGATGTGGGCTCTTGATTGTGTTTGAGCCCGGCTCATCAAAGCATCGGTTCAGAAGTCAAACCATCTCCACCATGCAGAAGATCAAAGGTCAACAAGTGTGAGCTGGTGCAACGGGGGTGTTCAGGTTTAGGGTTACAACAGGAGGTTGGTGATTAAATGACATCAGAGAGCATGTGTGGATTGATGCTTCCAGCTCTGCTCACACTCTGAAGCTTTGGTTTCTTTTCAAAGTGTATGCAGAGAGAGAGAGAGAGAGAGAGAGAGAGAGAGAGAGAGGTGGGGGAGGGGCAGACAGGAAGATGCCCTCACTCACCGGGAGCTTCTTGCTGCTGAGTTTGAGGTCGTGCCACATGTTGACAAACAGGCCCAGGTGGAGATGATCCAGCAGCAGGTGAACAGACACGTTCCTCTTCCTACTGGCCTCCAGGAGATCACAGAGCAGCTCCACGTCACTAAAGCTGTCCATCACTATGGCCAGGGCCTGCACATGCACACACACGTACACACAGACACACACACATATATGTTTGTATTTCTATCTTTGTGAGGACACTCATTGACACATTGCATTAAACCATCCCAACTAATTGCCTAACCCAAACCTCTACCTAAATACGGCCCACCAGAGGGTCCAATCAGGCCCGTGGAATAATTATGCAACATGTCTAAATCACAGAGACGATGAAGAGAGTTTGGTTTATTTACCTGTACGTACTACGAATGGGACACTAGAACATTTTCAGAATTTGTTTACTTTAAAAAAATAGGAATATTTGAAGTTGTCATTGTTTATAGGTTTTTATGCTATGATCTTACTGGTCTGGCCCACTTGAGATCAAATCGGGTTGTACATGGTTCCTGAGCTAAAATGAGTTTGACACCCCCGCCTTAACCCTAACCAATGCCTAAGTCTAAACCTAACCCTAAAACCATATCTTCCAATCTCACTCACTCACTCACTCACTCACCCCCTCACTGACCCTCTCACTCGATCACTCACCAGAGTGGCCTTCCTGATGAAGCCTCTGACCAGGTCTTTCATGGCAGCTCCTCGACCATCAGACGGGAAGTGAACCTCAACACTGGGCTCATCCTGGGCACCATCTGGAGGAGTCAACGAAGCTTTCAACCATTTCAAATCACCAAACATTCCAAACAGTCTTGCTGATGCTCGTATAAATACCCGTAATGATGCTGTTGTGCCCTAAACCTGCCACTGTGGCATCACTGCCTGTGGTAACTGCAGAGCACTGTGTGGCGGACTGAGATTCTGCTCCGTCGTCATCGTTATCACATGCACCAGGATCAGCTGTGGTAATAAAACACCATTCATTTTCAGTTGAAACAAGATTCCAGAAAATTGGAAAGCCGCAGTGAAAGAAAGGCGAGAGGGAGAACTATACTCGTATCGCTCTTCCCTCCGTGTTCCAGGATGTACTCCTTCTCCTCCTCTGACAGAAAGTCGGCTTCCCCCTCTGCATCCAGCACCTCGTGGTATCCGCCCAAGCCCCGGCTCAGCAGACAGTCCACGGCCAGCCTGGCACTCTCGTTGTGGCTCAGGTCCAGCTCAGGTCTGAAGTTGCATGATGGGGTCCGGAGATCTTGCACCCGCCGCCTCACCTTCCCCTGGGGTTTGGACTTCCTGTACCACAACACAGACACACTGCTGGCATCCATGGCAGGAGGCCGAGAGTCAGATCCTACACTGGGAATGAGCTGATGTCGCAGCTGAGCATGACTTCTACAGAAAACCGGCTGGTCTGTGACGTCCAAACATCTGAACAAAAAAAATAAAAAATGGGAGGGGTTAAAATAGAGAGGACACGCCCCTGCTTAGGGCCAGATGGATTGACGCGTGATGAGAAAAGACAGGTTGGCACTACGAGCGTAAATGAAGGAATTACATGGCAGTGTGGCCTTGAGCAGAGGAACAAAGGTATTCATTCACGTGTGAAGGCAGCTAATCATCCGTCAGAGAGGACACATCACCCTGTCAAAGATGGTTAAAGAACATGTTTCAAAACAAAACACATATGCTATCACTAGTACTCATTTACATAAATCTACACATGCACGTGGTTGAGGAGACAGAGGAGCAGACTGTCCTCTCACCAGAGTACACTCATGTAAATGTATATTTGTACATACTAGACTTGTACATGTCCTAGAGGTGTCATCCTGTTAATGAGTTGTTGTTTTTTCACTCCACAGTCCACAATTGACTTGACTTGATGTACAATGGATTTCCAAAATTACATAATATATACATTATATATCCCACACATTAAAACATATGTAAATATGAGTTAAAATGACATATCCAATGATATCTTTTCAATCATTGGAACAAATTCATAAATTCAACCTATATCTATGAATAGGTGTTATGATCATATCAACAAGTGTAATGTAAATGGATTTTATGATAGTATATAATAACATATAATATTTTGTATGCTATCAATTTATATGTGGCTACTTACAGAGGGTGGGCACACACCATATGTAATAGAATGTAAGGTCATATACTGTAAGTAACATACTGTCTAAGGCAATGTCACTTACAAAATAGGGACATTTATGTGTTATATTATATTCCCCAATGGGTCAGTGGTTTGACACCCCCCCTTGTGAATGAGGAAAATTGCATTTACAGTGGTCATTAGTATGAGAGAATATTTATAAATACAAATTATTGATCATGCACTATAATGTTTATGGATACTATAATACATCCATGCAATACATTATGCACAAACTTTACTTTTCCCAAGTCCACAAGTATGTGTTTTGTGTGTGTGTATGTGTATGTGTGTGTGTGTGTGTGTGTGTGAGAGAGAGAGAGACAGTAGGTAAGAGTGGATAAAAGACAGGTGTTTCCCAAGTCCACAACTATTTGTGTTATGTGCGTGAGTGAGTGAGTGAGTGAGTGAGTGAGTGAATGAGTGTGTGCGTGTGTGTGTGTGTGTGTGTGTGTGTGTGTGTGTGTGTGTGTGTGTGTGTGTGTGTGTGTGTGTGTGTGTGTGTGTGTGTGTGTGTGTGTGTGTGAAACAGTAGATAAGAGTGGATAAGAGTCAGGTGCAGGGATGCAGTGGAGTGAGTGACAGGAATGACGATGGTTGTCTCTTCAGCTCATGTCAAACAACTCTCAGGCTGACAAGCAGAGACAGGGTTAGAGACACACCCAGACACAAAGAGGAGTGGAACAAAGCACAGCATCACTGAGAAACAGTCTTTTCCCACCTGTATTCTTCCATCGACCAGTTTTCCTACATAGATTTGTCCTCCTCATGCATTGGTTGCTGTGACCTTTGGCCTTGACCGCTGACCATTACAAATGTTGTTGTGATAACTGGTTACAATTTGGAGGATGTCCTTATAGTGGTCTTGAGATATCATGTTCAAGAGGTCTGAGCAGGATTTGTGAGATTATCTTAGCTTTGGACTAGTTTTGTTATTTCCTTGCAGAGGGTTAAGGAAATTAGACATTCTTAAGCCCTTACTTTTTGGAGTATCCTTGTTTAACTAAACAAATGAATAAATACAAAAATCCTCCTCTGATCACTACATCTTTACCAGAATGTGCCCTCTTCGTGCTGCACAGTGCTTCCACCAACTGGTGTTTACTGCAGAGCAGGTCACGACTTTGGCATTTATTATTGAGGGTCCAGATAGAATATCACAGTATCATAATGACCCTATGAAGTATAAATACATGCACAAGCACAACATGAAATGAAATATAAACAGGTAAATATTCATATCTAACATCGAGATAACCATATCAGCTGCTCGCTAAGTTAGAGTGAACACTTATTATTACCACACATGATTTAAGTCGTTGAGCGGGATAGAATGTTTATACTTGCAGTTTAAGATAACACTATTAGACTTTGACTCCAATGTAATATTTCATCTCTGTTGCACTATTTCATGAAAGTCTTCAAGTTTTAAACTTGTTGTTTTCGGTTTGACCACAGGTAGGCAGCATAGAGTATGTTCAAAACATTGAGTACCTGTCTAAAAAATATGATATGGACTTAACACTTTGGGAAATTATTTAAAAAAAGGTGCTGAGTAAATTAAGTCAATCAAATTAATCAATTTCATTATTACACAATTATTACATAATTTATAAGTTAGGGAATTCGATCCATTTGCCTCCCTTGGCTCTGTAATGCTGACGCACTACTAGAATACTATTACTAGTAAATGATTGTTTAAGTTGTACATGGTTGAACATGGCTGAGTTACTCAAAGAAAACAATGAGATAATTATTTATTAATTATAAGATTTTTTTTCTCCCATTCATATTCACCTTTTTTATTAATTATAATTCTAGTATAACATACTTGTACATATATTCTATCGAATTTCCCTGGTGTAGCCTGGTGTGGCGGTGGTTACCCTGTTTACGGTTTCCATGGTAACGCAGCTGTAGCCGGAGTGACTGAACTAACTTTCACGTTACCCAAACAGAGAAGAGAGTGACTGTGGGACCAGGCACATTGTGTCACGTAGAAGTTCAACTCAACTTGACAGTAACTTGCGCTCACGTGTAGCTTCGCTTCAGCTTCTGGGTTGTTTTCAGGGACTTCTTTCCACCAGACATGGCTTCTTCCTCTTCCGGACTCTTCAACCCCGCGAGGACGAGGGACATGCCTCAGTTCAGTATCCTGCCGCCGATATCGGGCTCCCAGCGGCGGGCGGCGGAGGTGGAGCAGCTTGGGGCAGTGAAGGAGGAGATGACCCGGCGGTTATCTGCTCACCGGAGGCTGCTGAGACACAGGAGGAGCAGACTGGAGCTCCACCACAAGATGCTGTTCGTTACTCCCATGCGACACCAGCACACTCCCACAGCTTCATACCATTGTGCGCTGATGTGTGACACGGTCTTCTTCCAGGTTGTCCAGAGCGATCGAGACCTACAGACAGAGCAAGGAGAGGGGGGCAGAGCCCTGTCGTTCACCAGAGCCACAGCTTCCAACCTCCGTATGTACACATCCGCATATTCATACATTTTAAAGTAGAGCTCGACAGGTAAAGGAATTTCTCGGTTGACTCAGATTCATTATGAGTTGTTTATTTGGTTGAATATCCAAATGTGTTTAACTGTTTTACACCATGACGTCCAGCCAGTGAGGTGGACTTGGTGGTGAGACATCGAAGGCAGTTTGTAAGATTTTTGTGAGGTTTAGTGGTATTCCGAGTTTGAAGAAGATTTAGCCTATGTTAGCTTATGTTAGCATCCTGCTATCATAACAAAGCAAAAGGTGACTAGTTACAATGTATAGTATCATATGTTTTACAATATATTGAAAGCAGCAATAATGATATTGTTCAATGTATTGAGCACATCTTTCTAAATGTATATTTCAATACCTATGACAATAACGTCGATATATTTTTTTTAAATATAGACATGTTTTACTTTTTCATGTTATTGTAACATTTTATTATGAGGGGAAACGTTGCAATTTCACACTTAAATTGATTAAGAAAATAAAATACCCGCATATAATAGGGTTTGTGGTTAGCCTCATTAAGTTTCAGCATTTCTGCCACAATATTAACAGTACAGATAATTGGAGAAATGTGAAGTGCCATTCACCATCTTCAGCCAACTGCTGTTTTGAATGTAAGCACATGTACCAACAATGTTTGATTATATAAATAAGACTTTTATTTGCTTTACAGATGTTAGGTGAGACACGGAAGCGCAGGGTGAGTTTTCTCCTTGGTTTAAAATGTTACCTGTATTAAAATACACATGGATATTCACACGTCTCTCTCTTTTCTGCAGCTGAACTACGAATTCCTGAAGCGATGTGTGGAGAGCCGCCCGTTCGCTCCCATCCAGCAGTGCTTGTTGGACTCCATCGTCTCCAGAGTTCCAGTAAAACTCAAGGAGAGCCCGGGGACAAATAAACTGCTGCAAGAGCTCTGCGCTGAAGTCAGTGAGGAGTACCGCCATGTCATCATCAAGCACACAGGTGAGGCTAGTCATTGGTTTTGTGTGCAATTTTTGGGTTAGCGCGTACAGACAGTAATTGAATGATAATGCTGTATTCACGCCCTCTAGTGGACACGGTGCTGAAAAATCCAGATAACGAGGGACAGATCTCGGACAAACGGACAGCACAAACCGAGTGAGTGTCCACAAATGATACATACTGTATGTACCGAGTTCTTAAGTAGCTCTTAAATGCATGAAACAATGTTTTGCAGCATTCTTGATTTCTCTCGGCCCTGGCATGACAGCCTTGTCAGAAACCGACAGATCATGAAAAGAAATTTGCACATTCTTCACCCGGTCATGCAAACCATTTTGGAGATTGGACATACAACATTTTCCACATTAGTCCTTGTTGATCTCTCAGATTGCAGGTTAGTGAACGCAACATGAATGCAACATGCTAATATTTATATATATGTTTCGTGCATAGATTTTTTCTGTCTGCTCCCTTGGTGGTTCAGGTCCTCAGGACCCGTAGACTGTAAGAGCCTACAGAACAAAGCGGCCGTGGAGTGTAAGAGGACGGAAGATCGCATCATGAACACCTGGTTTCCCAAAGTTATCCACTTACTGACCAGTAAAGAAACTCTGCAGGGAATTAAAGAGAAGAAACTGGACTCCTTCTACGACTGTGCATCCACACTTATCTCCAACCAGGTAATAGTGACGTTAAAGCATGGATGTACTGACAGAACAGGATGCAGCACCTCCCCTCAGACATGCAGCAATTTTGTCCCAGTGGCCACTCGTGGTATTGCACGAAAAAAAATCCCCATGCAGCCCAAAAAGCATTCTTCCCATAGACAACAATAGTAATTTAGATGTTTGTAAAACTATTTGCGGGACACCTCGAAACAATGTCCTTGCTGCCCTGATGCATTATGGGAGCGATACTAACTGTGCAAGCTCTATGGCAGTGGTGCCCACACTTTTTCGCCATGTGAGCTACTTTTTAATTGACCAAGTCAAAATGATCTACTAATACCAGGGGTCAACATATGTAAGTGCGCACGCATATTTATTGAAACTACAGCAAAAAAGAAAAACATTTTTGGACCTGCAAAAAATACTTTTTTACAGTTTTCAATATGCTGATATACCAATTTCATTTTAAGAGGTTTTGTAATTTTTTAGCAAAATGAAAAGTGGTCTCTCTCTCTCTCGCTCCATTTCTCATTAAGGTGTGTGTGTGTGTGTGTGTGTGTGCGTGCGCACATGCGTTTGTGTGGGCGTATCCGTCTCAGGCCACTTGCGGTGAGGTGCGGCGCCGCCACTGCTGTGCCACCTCTGGCGCACGGGCAGAGTGTTCATGTGCTGCGGCAGCTGTGCACTCCTCTCTCTCTGTATCTCTCTCTCTCTCTCTCTCTCTCTTCTCTCTCTCTCTCTCTCTCTCTCTCTCTCTCTCTCTCTCTCTCTCTCTCTCTCTCTCATGTTGACGTGTGACGAACACCGGTTGAAACGTTACCGCCGATCTACCAACACTGCCCGGTCGATCGCAATCGACGTATTGGGCACCCCTGCTCTATGGGCAACTTCCATAGACGTAAATGGTGTCACATGATCGATACAGTATCCTGTTCTATCAATACATCCATGCTTTAAAGGCAGAGTGAGGATGATTCATTGTCATCTAGTGGCAGGGGCTTGTTTTGATGATAACTGAGGGTGATTATATGTTATCTTACTTATTTGGAGGTGGAGGGGTATTCAACTGCAACATGCAACTGGAGCACTAAATCCTACATGCTGTACCTTTAAATTCAAATAAACAGCCAGCTGTGTTTGGTTCTGATATCCTTAGATAGTTCTTTGTGCAAATTCAATATCAGCATTGTTGTTTTGATTTTCTCATTCTTTATTGTAAGTGTGCTGATTTGGCCTTTAACCTCTGTGATACTTGTCTTTTGTTTACTCCTAGATTAAATCCATGCTTCATGCCAATGTGGAGGAGTTTGTCAATCTGTTTGATCCAAACAACCAGCATCGCTTGCCCGTCTTCCGACTGGCCTTAACATTCGACGATGAGAAGATGGAAATCTATCCCACCTTACAAGATCTACAAACTTCTGTTTTTGACATACTTAATGTCATCACAAATACACTGCAGGTGGAACCAACCCAATAAAACGACACATTCCCATTGACAATTCTAGTTTATTAACGTTGACATTTTTCCACAGCGAGTGCAGACGCTCCAGGCCTGGTTGTCACAAACCGCGCCTTCGTTTATTGATGCCAAAGTGGCAGATCACGTCCTTTCCTGGGCTCAGGATGCTTTAAAGGTGGCCCTGTGCCGGAATCTGGACGAACCTGACAAACATTTCCAGAGCTATGGTGTTGATCCATACAATGAAGTCATCTCATCATCACGTCTCTCTTGTCTCACTGCTGACCTCTGCTCTATTCTGACAGTTGACAGGTATGACTGGCTGGTCAATGGAACAGCACAGGCGCAAGTGGAGAGGTTCATTCAGGAGGAGCACACTTTTGATGAGTACACCAAGGTAAGAAATAACATCTCACAGTTCTTTTTTTCAATTATTTGTGAAAAAACATCTTTCATTTCACTTTCCAATTTTATCACATACAAGTAAAGGGTGGACATTATCAACAATGTACAGTATAAATAACCTCATTATCCCCCAGATAAGCTGCAATCCACCTACATGGTCACACGTTATAGAGTATACATGGATGAAGGTAGTAGGAGGTCTAAGTAAATAGATAAAACAGTATTCAGTAATGCCAAATGATTTTAGGGCTTCTAATTATGGAGTATATAAAGATGGACATAGCGTCCATGACATCACCCATAGGTTTCTTCGGAGTGCTTATGGGGCTTTTTGTGAGTGGTTCACTTGCCGGCCATCTTGCTGATGCCTAACTCCTCCTGCTTCCTGTTTCATCCAAAAATGGGCAAAGAGGCGGAGCACAGGTAGAGCTGGGGTGGGTTCATGGTGTCACTCAAGAGGCCACACCCTTAATCATGCACAATTCCAAACCTACATTTGTCACACAAATATATGTTTTAACACGGGAGTCTACGGAGAGTGACTCACTTTTGGAGCCAGCCTCAAGAGGCCACCCTGTGAACTGCAAGATTTTCCACATCTCTCGGCCCTTGGTTGCCACTTGGTTCTGAGTCATGTTACTCAGAGCCACCATCCATACAATATTTTGTGATGACTATGAATTGAATGTGTTTTGTCCAAGTCTCTCTCTGCTCTTAAAGTTAGTGCAGGATTTCCGCGACCTGTCGAAGGAGATTGTCAGCCTCCCAGGAAAGGTTCGCTTCACCATGGTCCATGTCGACTGCGAGGAGCTGAAGCAAGGACTGGCTCACAAGGCCAAAACCTACACGGACATACTTCTGAGGAAACTGATCAGCAGCCACCGTGAACAAAATCTTCGGTGGGTCTCATCCCTTAACGACCAGAAAGAAACTGCCTTATACCACTATGTAATATTTTGTTTCTGTCCAAAGGATCTGCTCAGAGTTTGAAACCATCAGAGAGAAAGCCCTGAAGGTTCCGGAGAACACCGAGGAAATGGCTCAGATGGTTGAGTACGTACATTTTGCCAAATCAAAGGGTATGGCAGAGCTGGAAGACAAAATAAAGGTAAATAATCTGAAGTTAGTGAAAAGGGATGTATTACAAAATATGCTGGATTAAGTCCTTTGCTTGTGTTGTGACAGGAAGCTTATGACAGACTCATCTACCTCCTGGACGTCCACATCGTCGAACCTGAGGATCTGGAGCTGAACTCCACTGTTTTCCTCTGGCCGAAAAACATCGTCCATGTGTTTGAGAACAGCGATGAGGTACAGCTGCCATGTCTGCCTACGACAATATACCAATGATTTTTTTTTTTCTTAAGTTTGATCTGAATCTGCCATTTTACAGGTCTTGCAGACGTCCAAGCAGAAAGGGGAGCGGGTGTTTCTTGTCAGAAGAGAACATCTGGTGGTGCAGCTGGAAAAGCTAGGACGCCGGACTGAGGAGTTCCCACATTGTTCTGAGTTGGGCATGATGCAGCAGGTACATGGATTTACTTTCTTGCAGAGATTTGGGCAAGAACACCGATACCACTGTCATAACTGTGAGGTTGTTGGACCGTGTCTTGTTTTTCTTGGGATAAAAAGTGAAGCCACACATTAGAAAAAAGGGAAATTAGCACTGAATGCAGTGATTCCTTGTCATTGGTGTCAACAACTACACAAAGTGTTTTTTAATTGCTTGTGTACGAAATTGATTTTTACAAAATGCCTGTGGAACAGGTTGAAGTTAGAAAAATGTCTGTGTTCATCCTACCTGGCTTCTCTGCATTGAAGATTCTTAAAGTTAACACAACAATAACTGCAAATGTAAATCAAACAAAGTAAAGAGAGTTTAGTGCAAAGAATGCAATGCAGAAGAGACAGTCTATATTGTACACTGAACTGCTTGAACTAGAACTGTGAGGAGGCCTACAGTATATATTTATATATATATA
>JAFBJT010108906.1:15384-59662 GCA_016785325.1 Chascanopsetta lugubris
TTGTGCAAAAACATGTTCTCTAGATTTTGAATTTTAGCAGACAGTTGTATCCAAAGTGACACACTATATCAGGAGTTGGACCTGAACCCATGACCTCATACAATCAAAACACATGCCACCAAGGGACACTCACCAGTTTAATATTTTCATCAAATAAACATTGATCAATTGGTGATGGACCATTGGTAAACACATTTAAAAATAGCTAATAACTTACATTCTGTTGGTAAAGCTAGGAATATTTCACCCGCATGTGCTGTTTTTTGTTTAGTTTTTTAGTTTTTTTTATTCACTACTTTTTTTGGATCAGAATTTTTTTTTTTACAATTCTCCTTCAATGAAGTCAACAATAATTGAAGCAAATTTCCTTTTCTTTTTTAAAATGATAAAGCTGCCATTTATGTTACGACGAGTCCCCGATGTTATCCATTGTCCATAGGTGACGTGTTGTGGCAAGAAAGGTGTCCTTTTGGATGATCTGAGTTATCTGTGATAGATGACAGTTCGTCAAGTTGCTCACTGTCGTACTTCTCATGTGTAACCATGTTATCTTTATGGTGGTTAGTATGTTACAGACGTTAGAACAGTTCAGAAACTCCTCCAGGAGGCTGAGGAGGAAATCAGCCACATTAACAAAGAAGAGACCTTTTATGAGTTGGACCTCACTTCTTACCCAGAGGTGGACACCATCAAAGAGACCACTGGGCTGTATCAGAAGCTGTTTGGACTGGTACTGAAGTGGCAACGCACAGAGAACAGGTCCAAAATCATTTTGATTAATGCTTTCTTTTCTTTTTTTTTCTTTTTTTTTAATATCCTGACTCTCTTTGACACTCTTGTGAACAGATGGATGGACGGATCCTTCCTGGACCTGGAGGGCGAGAGCATGGAGGCACAGCTGGACGAGTTCTTCAGGGAGATGCTCAAGATGCTGAAGTTTTTCCAACAGAGACAGAATAAGGCCGAGCAAGAGACGGAGAAGCTTGTTGGAAAAACTCGGCGATTGGACAATTCTAGAAAGCAAGAGAGTCCCACAGTGCGCCTGTGCTCCACTGTAATGGAGCAGATCAAAGAGTTTAAGGTATCTTATTTTGCTCAATAGCGTCTTGTCATGAGAGGAGTCGTTTGCCCTGCTAACAAAATAATATCCGGGATGTACTCTTGTCAACAGGACCACATCCCTGTGGTGTCCATCTTGTGCAATCCAGGAATCAGAGCTCGCCACTGGGACCAGATGTCAAACATTGTGGGTTTCGACCTCACCCCTGACTCTGGCACCACGCTTCGTAAAGTCCTCAAACAAAACCTGGCCCGTTATCTGGAGGAGTTTGAGTCCATCAGCGCCGGTGCAAGTAAAGTAAGAACCTTGATTTCAGCTTCTCAATCTGTATTTTCAATTGTCAGACAGCACACACACACTCTCTGTCTCTACAGGAGTTTTCCTTGGAGAAGGCCATGCAGACCATGGTGCTGATTTGGGACAGTGTTTCCTTACACAACCAGCCATACAGGGAGACGGGCGTTTCCATCCTGATGTCCTGGGATGAGATTCAGACGGTCCTAGATGACCAGATTGTGAAGACGCAGACGATGAGGGGGTCACCTTTCATCAAGCCTTTTGAGAAGGAGATCAAGGCAGGCATCGGAGATTTGATGTGTAGTGGGCACTATGGAAGCTCAGCATGAATGGAATATGAAGGCCACCATGTGCAGCACCATGTCTTTACATTACCTCCGAATAGATAAATGAAAAGCATTTGGAGTTTTAATGTTAAATGATGGTAACCATAGGTTCTACAATCCTATGCACTGCACCTTTAAAGTAATGCTACTTTTCAGCCATTTGCTATACCTCACAGAGGTCCTTCCTATTTAAGTGTTTAATGACTTGTTGTGGTCAAAATACTCAAAGGATCAGCTCTGTTTTGGCCCTCTCAGAAAAATATTCTGTTTTGAGGGGGCATGTTAAAAAGGCTGCTCCCTGAGCGGCCAATCATCCTCCCCCACCTCTCATCTCCCAAGTCTTCTTGACCTTGGTCTGCACATCTGTGCATTTGTCTCTGTCTATTTTAGAATTCACTTTCAGTGGAATGAATTAAAAAAAACCAAGTAGATCTGCAGGGTCATAAATATAGTTTCATTCAGCCACTGCAGAGATTGAACTGTTTGTTGTTGTCTGTCAGCTGTGGGAGGAGCGTCTGCTCCACATTCAGGAAACCATCGACGAGTGGCTGAAGGTCCAGGCCCAGTGGCTTTACCTGGAGCCCATATTCTCCTCTCAGGACATTATGCAGCAGATTCCCGAGGAGGGACGACTTTTCCAAATCGTGGACAAAAACTGGAGAGAGGTCATGAAGAACTGCATTAAGGATCCAAGGGTAACTTTCAAAAAATATACACTTAGGATTTGGCTTTATTTTGAGCTGTTCTGAAGAAAAGAAAGTCCATTTTTAAATTACGTTTAACAAGCATTTATTTTTTAACACAGATCCTACCTGCAACTTCGCTGCCTGGTTTACTAGACAAGCTGCGGGATTCTAACAACCTCTTGGAGAACATCATGAAAGGACTCAATGCATATCTGGAGAAGAAACGTCTCTTCTTTCCACGGTACCATGAATACGCTCGAATTTTTCCCTTGTTCAAATATTCACTGGTATCCCAGGTTTCAAATCTTATTTCCAAAACCACTTTTTCAGATTTTTCTTCCTGTCCAACGATGAAATGCTGGAGATTCTCTCTGAGACCAAGGACCCACTGAGAGTGCAGCCACACCTGAAGAAGTGTTTCGAGGGCATCTCCAAACTAGACTTTCTACCCAATCTGGACATCCAGGCAAGCCACACGCACTTGCCGTTGTTGTTACATGACCTACTGGTTGTTTAAAGTTGATTCAATGAAATTCCGTCTACTCTACAGGCTATGTACAGCAGTGAAGGGGAGCGTGTACAACTAATCCAACAGATTTCCACATCTGAAGCCAAAGGAGCTGTGGAGAGGTGGTTGGTGCAAGTGGAAGACATGATGCTTCGCAGTGTCAGGGACGTAGTGGCACGCTCCAGACTGGTAAGATCACTGATCTCTATCAATTATATATTTTCTTTAAAACAGGGTTTGTTTACACTCTCAGATTCAAAAGAGACTCATTTGACCTACGTTTGGAGGCAACACATTAAGAAAAGGTTAAATGATGTACTATGCTTATACTGGCCACCACTCCAACCCAATTTTTTCACTCTCTCCCTGAAATGCTGTGTGTGTGGCCCCTCCCTCACAAAAAAAACACAGGCCGCTCTGATTGACCAGCTGGCCCACTCTTTTGTGATCGGTCAACTGATCCTAGCTGATGTTGGAAGTGTCAGACTCTACTATCAGTTATGACATCAGGTTGAACAGGAAGTAGAATCAAAATAGATATAGGGAATGAAAAAATATAGGATTAGCTAATAGAGATATGAGTGTGGAGTGTCACTGTGTTTACAGGCCTATGCTGAGAACCCACGGAGCCAGTGGGTGAAGGAGTGGCCTGGGCAGGTGGTGCTTTGCACCTCCCAGATCTTTTGGACCTTGGAGGTGCATGAGGCCATCAGAGACGGAGCTCATGTAAGTTTTTACATTTTTTCTTAAAGGCACAGTGTGTAGGACTTCACCCTTCCCCTCTAAGGATGTTTGTTGTAAACATTATTATAGAAATTATAAAACGTTATTGTTATGTAAATATAAAGGGCTCGGTCTCATAAGTGAATTATAGATACTTATTCAAATGATTTTCTATTCAGGGTTTAAAGATCTACTATCAGCAACTACAGAATCAGCTGAATGAGATTGTGGAGTTGGTAAGAGGGAAACTACCCAAACAGACACGGATCACTCTGGGAGCATTAGTCACTATTGACGTCCATGCCAGGGATGTGGTCATGGAGCTCATTGATAAAGGTACTTCATGGCTTAAGATACAAAGGTATGCTCCACCTAGAAACATAAAACATTATCTAATAATTAATTTTTATTTCAAGGTGTATCACATGAAACTGACTTCCAGTGGCTCGCCCAGCTGCGTTATTACTGGAGTGACGATAACGTCCGCGTCCGCATCATCAACTGTGATGTTAAATATGCGTACGAGTACTTGGGGAACTCGCCACGTCTGGTCATCACCCCACTGACGGACAGATGCTACCGAACCCTGGTACTAACATCTGAAAAAATACTGTATTGCAATGTAGTACACTTTAGTTTGACTATAATGCTGAATTCCAAGGCTTACATTTGTCCTAGATCGGAGCCTTCTACCTGAATTTAGGTGGAGCTCCTGAAGGTCCTGCTGGAACAGGAAAGACTGAGACCACCAAGGACCTCGCCAAGGCCCTTGCTGTACAGTGTGTGGTCTTCAACTGTTCTGACGGACTGGATTACATTGCCATGGGCAAGGTAACACCAGCTAGATGTTTTTGGTTATCAGCATATAAGCAAAATGTTGTATCTTAACATGTACTCTGGTGCAATCTTGTAGTTTTTCAAAGGTCTTGCCTCATCTGGTGCATGGGCCTGCTTCGACGAGTTCAACCGCATCGATCTGGAGGTGCTGTCTGTTGTGGCCCAGCAGGTTCTCTGCATCCAGAGGGCCATCGAGCAGAAGCTGGAGTACTTTGACTTCGAGGGGACGCAGCTCAAACTCAATCCCAACTGCTTTGTTTCCATAACAATGAACCCTGGATACGCAGGACGCTCAGAGCTCCCGGACAACCTCAAGGTCTTTCACGAGTGATAACCTCTATTATGCTGAACATCAAATCCTGGACTATGATGGTTAGGGGTTTGGTAACAGTCACATTAGAACAGCTACCATGACTGATACCTTGTGTTGGAACTAAATATGCCATAAGAAATAAAAAGCCCAGTCATCATTAACAGTGTCTTTGTTGACTACGCGAAGATGTCAAAGACGTTGTCAACAATGATTGAGTTCAACTGTGTAAGATAATAGGCCTGCCTACTACAATATATTATAACAGACTAATCTTTGACAATGGCTGAACAGTTTAAATTAGGCACAGTTTGGTACAGTATTATACCAGGCATGTCAAACACACGGCAGAATGAAACTCGTGGATTATTATACCATAATTTTCCTGGTCCCTCCCACTTGAGATCAAATCGGGCATATGTGGCCCCTGAAGTAAAATGAACTGTATTAAACACATAACTCAGTGTGAACCATTGGAAGTACAGTTAGGTACCTAACTCTATTGAAGGTCCCTTTAAAGAGCTTCAGTGTAATGCTGCATCAAATTAATGATAATTCAGTCCAAGGTTTTCATTATCGTATCTGACTGATATTCTTCTCTGTGCAGGTGTTGTTCCGAACAGTGGCCATGATGGTCCCCAACTATGCCCTGATAGCAGAGATCTCCCTGTACTCCTACGGCTTCCTCAATGCCAAACCCTTGTCCGTGAAGATAGTGATGACCTACCGGCTCTGCTCGGAGCAGCTTTCCTCCCAGTTTCACTATGATTATGGCATGAGGGCTGTCAAAGCTGTCCTGGTGGCTGCGGGGAACCTCAAGCTGAAGTTTCCAGATGAGAATGAGGACTTATTGGTATTTTTTTTTTCCAACTGAATGCATTCCCTCATATGTTTGACTGTGAAATGGTCGGCTGTTTCTGACTCAGGTCATGCTCAGCTCCTCAGGTCGATAAAGGACGTCAATGAGCCTAAGTTTCTCTCCCATGATATTCCACTATTCAATGGGATCATCAGTGATCTGTTCCCAGGCATCTCCCTTCCTGAGGCCGACTATAAGGTTAGAGATATTAACTTCTTCTTTTTACGCCTACTCCTTTACATATGTGTGTTTTTGCAATGATTATAATGATGTCATATCTTTGGCAGCTGCTCCTTGAGGTTGCTGTAGAGTGTTGTCAAAATCACAATGTGCAACCAACAGAGGTCTTCTTAAAGAACATGATCCAGACATATGAGATGATGATCGTCAGGCATGGGTATGCTATAGTTTGATTTCACAATGTGATCTGCTGGTGTTTGCATTATAGAATAGAATAGAATAGAATAGAATGCCTTTATTGTCATTATACACAATGTACAACGAGATTGAAGGATAACTCTGGTGGTGCTAAGGGGGAAAAACAACAGGGGTACCCTAAATATAAAGTCTATAAAAATAAAATTAAGAATAATAAAATAAAATGGGATCTGTTATTATGAAATGTATGATATGTGTGTCTCTTTATCTTAGTTGCGAGACTAACTTGTGACCAGCTGAAGATGTTCCATGCCTCCCTTTCCCAATTGATATTAGCCCCAGTACCTCTGTACAGACACAAAATGATATATCTATGTAAATATGTTTCTCTCTGTTGGGTGTTTTGGCAATCGATTTACTCAATAATATGAGAGCTCCAGACATGTGGGAGGAGTTTGGAGTGGAACTACTGCTCCTTTGTGTCAAAACTGGACAGTTGAGAGTTGCCTATGGCATCGACAGGGGTTCAAGAAGTTCTCAGATGTCCCCTCTTGTAATACCAGGTTCATGCTGGTGGGGGAGCCGTTTGCCGGGAAAACCAAAGTGCTGCATGTGCTGGCCGACACTCTGACTCTCATGAATGAGAGAGGCTACGGGGAAGAGGAGAAGGTCATCTTCAGGACTCTGAACCCAAAGTCTATAACCATGGGACAGCTCTTCGGACAGTTCGATGTGGTTTCCCATGAAGTATGACTCTGCCTCACATCCTCAATAGCTTTTCCCTTTCTCCCTCATTGTATTTCTACTTATTGTCTCTCATTCGAAGTGGACAGATGGGATCGTGGCCAACACTTTTCGGGAATTCGCATCAGCTGAAACGCCAGAACGTAAATGGGTGGTGTTTGATGGACCTATCGATACGCTCTGGATTGAGAGCATGAACACTGTGCTGGATGACAACAAAAAGGTCAATACTGTACATACAGAGTGGCACCATTTGTGCAATCCTTTCCACACTATGAATAATATTTATGATTGCTTAATCCACAGCTGTGTCTAATGAGCGGAGAAATCATCCAGATGTCCAATCAGATGAATCTGATATTTGAAGCAATGGACCTATCACAGGCCTCCGTGAGTTATAACATAAGATTTTACGAATAACTGATTCAATTCGTATTCTTAAATACGAATCTAGAGGTGAAACTGCATGTTCTATCCATCACCTCACCCTCACCTTTATGAGCATGCAGGAGAACCAATGGAAGACTTCAGTTGTCATTAAAACTCAATAGATGTTTAGTGCACCCACTTTTACTGCTGTAAAAACATGGCTGCCCCCATAGAGAGGACCTGCTCCTCATGTAAATATACATTAATTGGTTTTATTTTAGGGTAATGAAAAAAAAAGATATATATATATATGTGTGAGATTAAAAATTCATGAAAATGTCTGGGACAGTATGTAATTAACAAAAAAATTGTAGAAATGACAAAAATGACAGTTAACCATACATCAATGGGTGTCACCAACATACTTGACAGGATACAGGTTTTCCTTTACTATGATGTTCTAGTTTATGTCAGAGTTTCATGGTGGCCCAGACGTGACCCTGCAAACTACCTTTGGTTATGACCCCACTTTAGAACAACTACATTATAGTTCTTACATTGAATAACAGGAATAAAATGATCTTTCTCTAACAGAGAGTGTTGTGGCATATTTGTCTCACTGCAGCCTGCCACAGTCAGTCGATGTGGTATGATATACATGGAGCCGTCACAGTTGGGCTGGGAGCCTTTAGTTGTCTCCTGGATGAGCTCTCTCCCAAATGACCTGCAGAGCCCCGACAGCCGCTCGCTGCTTCTGGAGCTCTTCCATTGGCTGGTGCCGCCTGCGCTCAGAATGCTGCGTAAGCACTGCAGAGTGAGTGACCCCGGGCCCCCTCAACAATCCATACACAATGAATCTTAATAATTTCAGATCTCTCTTATTTGGGGAAAAAGCTATTAGAGTGTATAATTATGAATTATTAAAAGAGGATATACAAATTCCTATTTTTCCCATCAACAAACAAACAATAAACATTCTCACAAAATAAATACAAATAGAAAATGCAATGAATAAACAAAGCTAAACAGGGAAAAAAAACACACAGAAGAGTAAAAAAAATAATTAAATGTAAAAATGTTATAAATAATTGATTGAAAAATAAATAAATACAATTAAATATTTCTTTGAGTTGTCAACTAGTATCTATGTAAAATTATTAATTTTCTGTCATCCCTGGCCATCCCTTGTTTTTTTTACAGGAAGTTGTCCCCACTAGCAACAGCAACACTGTCATGTCCTTGTGTCGGCTGTTTAAGATGCTGCTCACCGAACCTTTAACAACAGATCCTGGGGATAGAAATATTCGAACCTGGATCATGGTAAAATGGCTCAGTCTGAGGAAACTATTCTGTTGGGACTGCTCCTTGGCATTAAATGCTATTTTGTCGGATGCTGTCTCTTCTCCTTCTTTATCATCCCAGGCAGCCTTTGCCTTCTCCCTGGTGTGGTCACTGGGTGGCAGCTGTGACGCAGACAGCAGAGAGAAATTCAGTCACTTCCTCAGGGCCACCGTCTCTGGAAAGACCCAAGAATTCCCAGTTCCGGCCACTGTGGGGAGATGGGACTGTCATATGGATGACAAAGGCCTGGTGTATGACTATTTTTATGAGGTACCGTGTGATCCCTGTCGCTCAATCGTGCTTTCTCTGTGATTTAATCCGTAAAATCAGACAGTGATCTCCTCCACAGTTTAAAGGAAGAGGCCGCTGGGTTCACTGGAACGACTCCATCAAGAACATCAGCCTGGGCGACAAGAACACCAAAGTGCAAGAGATCATTGTTCCCACCATAGACACTGTCCGGTACACGTACCTGCTGGACCTTTGCATCAGCCATGGAGTGTATGTATTTTCTATCATTCACAGGACATATTTTAAAAATGCATTCATAACCTGTTTTTACTTCCCATTCTATTTGTTGTTCCATGTCTCTGCTCAGACCCCTCCTGTTTGGTGGACCGACCGGCACTGGGAAGTCTGTGTATGTTAAGGAGAAACTGATGAACAATCTGGACAAAGAGTGCTATTTTCCCTTCTTCATCAATTTCTCAGCACGTACAAGTGCAAATCAAACTCAGGTGAGAATTTCAGAATTACAGAGCACATTATTCCAGATTTCAAATTTTCTATATGCATAATATTATGTATGTATGTCCTTCGTCAGAATATCATCATGTCCAGGTTGGATAAGAGGAGGAAGGGAGTGTTTGGGCCGCCCATGGGGAAGAAGTGTGTCATCTTTGTGGATGACATGAACATGCCTGCACTGGAACAGTTCGGAGCACAGCCACCTGTGGAGCTTCTGCGCCAGTACATAGACCATGAACACTGGTATAAACCTCCACCAATGGTGTTGCACATACTGGCAAACCTATGGTTCCAAGTGCTGGTGGTGTCTTTCGCTTGATCCAGGTCACTGAGACTGGGTCTTGCAGGCGGAGCTGGCGTTGTTCAATTAACAGACAAACCTAATCTCTTGTGTCTTGACAGGTATGATCTGAAGGACACCTCTAGGATCACCCTCGTCGATATCCAGCTAGTCGCTGCCATGGGGCCCCCTGGTGGAGGGAGAAATGCAGTTACAGCTCGCTTCTTGCGGCACTTCAACATTTTTAGCATCAACGCCTTCAGTGATGACACCATGGTTCGCATCTTCTCCAATGTGGTGACGATCTATCTCAGGAACAAGGAATTTCCATCTGAATACTTCTCCACTGGCAACCAGATAGTGATGGCTACCATGGAAGTGAGCCCCCTCTTTAGATACATCTGGATTTCATGCACACATTTACTTTTGGTTTCTTTTAATTTGTTTATCATTTTGTTCATGACCAAAAGGTGTATAAGAAAGCCATGGAGAACCTGCTTCCCACACCTACCAAGTCTCACTACACATTCAACCTGAGGGACTTCTCGCGTGTTATCCAAGGCTGCCTGTTGCTGAAGAAGGAGTCTCTGGAGAACAAACGTACAATGATACGCTTATTTGTCCATGAGGTCTTCCGGGTCTTTTATGACCGTCTGATGGATGACAAAGACCGAGCATGGCTCTACCAGCTTATGAACAGCATCCTCAAAGATCACTTCAAAGAGCCTTTTGATCAAGTGTTTGATCACCTGAAACAAGGAAGTAAAGTAGGTACTCTGTACACCCCCCCCCCCCTGTTGTTTATAAACACCGTGAAAATAGTGAAATTGCTTTGCTTGTTGTTTCTTTTATTTCCCTCAGTCTAAATAATATTCTGTTGGTTGGGTGGGTGGGTGGGTACGTGGGTGATTGGTTGGTTGGCTGATTTATCTATATGACTGTCTGGTTGAGTGGTTGGTTGATTGGTTGATTGACTATCTGATTGATTGATTTCCTGGTTGCCTGGTTGGTTGGTTGGCTGATTGTCTATCTGACTGACTGGTTGTCTGGTTGAATGGTTGGTTGGTTGGCTGAGTGACTGATTGGCTGCCTGGTTGGTTGGTTGGTTGGTTGGTTGGTTGGTTGGCTGATTGTCTATCTCACAGACTGTTTGAGTGGTTAGTAGGATGGCTGAATGACTATCTGACTGGTTGTCAGTCAAGTTGAAGTAGTTTTAGTTAGAAGTCTGCATTGTTACATTGGTATAATCTAAATTCTTTAATTTATATCTTTGTATTTTCTCAGCTGGTTGAGGAAGACATGCACAATCTTCTCTTTGGTGACTACATGAACCTCGACGCTGTGGATGACGGAAGAATGTACGCCGAGGTGCCCTCAATGGAGAGCTTCTCCAAGGTGGTGGAGTTGTGTCTTGAGGAATACAACCAGATGAACAAGAATCACATGAGCCTTGTCATCTTCCGGTAATCAGCTTTAACACAAGCCACTCAAATATCAAGTCTAAAGCTGCTCATCTAATACATTTGTGTTTTATGCAGCTACGTCCTGGAGCATCTGTCCCGTATCAGCCGCGTGCTGAAGCAGTCAGGAGGCAATGCCCTGCTAGTGGGCGTGGGCGGCAGTGGACGCCAGTCTATCACACGTCTGGCTACATTCATGGCCCACATGACGCTGTTCCAGCCTGAGATCTCCAAGAACTATGGCATGACTGAGTGGAGGGACGATCTCAAGGTATTGACTCTTTTTTGAGTTTATTGACTTAAATCTTATGTTTTAACAATAGTTTTACCTGTAAATTGTGATACAGATGCTGCTGAAAAGTGCTGGGGTCAAAGGCCAAAAGACGGTATTCTTACTGACAGATGCTCAAATAAAAAACGAGGCTTTCCTTGAAGACGTGGACAGTGTCCTGAATACAGGGGAGGTGCCCAATTTGTTCGCCATAGATGAGAAGCAAGAGATTATTGAGGTATGCTTTCATGCAGTGATTCTCAACTGGTGGGTCACAACCCAAAAGTAGGTGGGAGGCCCATTTGCCCTATGCTTTTATTTTGAAGGGAAGTTTTATACAGTGATGTGCAATTTGCCATGATTTGGGGCCATGGTGGTCATGATGGGATGATGGTGGGTCCAGAAACCAGACCAGTTGAGAACTAGTGCTCTAATTGGTTTTCATAGAGCAGTTTAAAATTCATCCACTTCATATTTGATACAGTCTTCACATCATGTCTCTTTTCACAGGGTGTGCGTCCCTTTGCCCATGCTGGTACTAAGAATTTGGAGTTGAGCCCTCTGACTCTATTTGCCTTCTTCGTGGCACGCTGTAAAGAGAACCTGCATATTGTTGTGGCCTTCAGTCCCATCGGAGATGCCTTTCGGAACCGCCTCCGCCAGTTTCCATCTCTTATCAACTGCTGCACCATTGACTGGTTCCAGGTATCACACAGACATGAGGAAACCATGAAATATAGATAAAGACTATTTTGTTCCATTACTTTCCTCTCTCTCTGCCCTCAAAGCCGTGGCCAGACGAGGCTCTGGAGCGAGTGGCCAACTCCTTCCTGGGGTCACTGGATATGAGTGAAAATGAGAGGAGGGAGGTCGTACCCATCTGCAAAACATTCCACACCTCTGCCAAGCAGCTCTCGGAGAGGTACAGTAATTTGACTCCTTATGACTTGTATATGTAAAAATGTAAAGGCCATTCATTTTAACAATAATGCTTCCACTGCAGATTTCTCTCTGAGCTTGGTCGCCATAACTATGTGACACCAACGTCCTATCTGGAGCTGATTGCAGCTTTCCGTCTGCTGCTCTCTGAGAAAAGAGACACTGTCATGAAGGCAAAGCAGAGGTACACAAATGGTCTAGATAAACTGGCCTTCGCGGAATCACAGGTACATGCAGCACAATTTTGACTCAAGTTATTTTTATCTGTATGGTACAAAAATATGTTCATCCTTCCAGCTTTATCTGCCGGAAACATTTTACAGTAATAGTTTTTAATCAATTTGTTCAGCTTGACAGACCGAAGGATGTCAAACCAATAAAGTGGTGGATTAACGAGGTATATGCTACATATTGTGACAGATGTATCATCACACTTCCTCCTGTCTTTATAAAGGTGGGTGAGATGAAAAAGGAGCTGGTGGACCTTCAGCCCAAGCTGGAGCAGGCAAAGATAGACAACAACAAAATGATGGAGGTGGGTACGTCTTTATTGTAATACATTTATAGTCACGACAGCAATTCTATATTGTTGAATATGTTGCTTTTCAGGTGATTGAAGTGGAGTCTGTGGAGGTGGAAGCCAAAAGTAAAGTTGTGCGTGTTGACGAGGAGGCAGCGACCGCCAAAGCCAACGAGGCTCAGGCTCTGAAGAACGAGTGTGAGAGTGACCTGGCCGAGGCTATTCCTGCCCTGGAGGCTGCTCTCTCCGCCCTGGACACTTTGAAGGTGAACATCCATCCAGAAGCTTCCTCATACCTGAGTTGTTCACCGTTCACAATTTGGATTACTTGTTTCTTCTCAGCCCTCTGATGTCACAATTGTAAAGTCAATGAAAAACCCACCATCTGGGGTGAAACTGGTGATGGCAGCTGTGTGTGTGATGAAGGACATAAAAGCAGATAAGATCGCTGACCCTGCAGGGACTGGAAAAAAGGTTGGTTTAAAGAAATTTGTATATATATATATATATCTTATGTCAACATTCCAACTTGTAGTAACAGGTCTTTTTTATTTTGCAGGTTTTAGACTACTGGGGTCCAAGCAAGAAGCTCCTGGGGGATATGAACTTCTTACGGGACCTTAGGGTTTATGACAAAGACAATATTCCTGTGAGTGTCAAGAAAATTACCCCTCAAAGGAAAACATTTGGATTTTGTTTTGACCAATGTTCCTCAAAATGAAGTATGTCAGATTATATAATAATAATAATCTGCCTTCTTGTCTTTTCACTCCAGGTCCCTGTGATGCAAAAAATCCGTAGCGAGTACATGACTAATCCGGACTTTGACCCAAGTATCGTGGCAAAAGCCTCCTCAGCAGCAGAGGGTTTGTGCAAATGGATAAAAGCAATGGAGGTGTACGACCGGGTGGCAAAGGTATTGTATATTTTGGTTACTTGTGTACTTGTGTGTCGTTGGGTGGGCGGGATTTGCACAGATTTAAAGTAGCAGACACACCCTCTCATTGGCTCAAACAGGCTTGCTAGCTTTAGGGCTGCTACAGTTGGCTAGCTCTGACCGGTTCATTCTCTGACCATACATTCACATACTATTCAAATGCTGATGTTATCATAAGCATGCAAGATGGCCCCCTACTCAAAATCTGATTGGTCAAAGCAACAATTTCACTGCTATCTATTTAATGCTGCAGGCACCAGCACTGAAATCTCAAGGCAGATGTATTTTCCCTAGCAACACATGATGACTGAAATATGATTGGATAAAAACTCATAAACATTCAACCATAAGAATACTGTGTTTAGGCTTGCAGAGAAGGCTTTGCTGGCCTTGCACTACTGGTATATTTTGAGTAGAATGGTAGACATATACATGCGTACTGACACTGCTTTGATCTGTGTTGATGTAGGTTGTGGCTCCTAAGAAGGCCAATCTGGCCGAGGCTCAGGAGTCTTATGCTGCTACTATGGCCTTATTGAACCAAAAGAGGGCGGAGCTTAAAGAAGTTGAGGACCGCCTGGCTGCTCTGAAGAAAACTTTTGCAGAGAAGACGGAGGAGAAAGCTCAGCTGGAGCTTCAAGTGGATTTGTGTGCCAGGAAGCTGGAGAGAGCAGAGAAGCTCATTGGTGGTCTGGGTGGAGAGAAGACCAGGTGAAGATGACGATGATGAAGATGGAACTTAATGTTACTCTGATTCATGATTGATACAAACAAGTGACCAAACATGTGTTTAGATGGTCCAAGGCAGCAGATGACCTTCAGAACACATATGACAACCTGACTGGAGACGTCCTCATCTCTGCTGGTGTCATTGCCTACCTCGGGGCTTTTACTGCCAGCTTCAGACATGAATGCACCAAGTTGTGGACCAAACTCTGCCAAGTAAGACTTTTCATCTTGCATATCAGAGTCATTCTATCTGGGCTTGTGTACATTTAATTGTCTATTTTCCACCATTCTCAAATGCTCTAGTCGAAGAACATTCCATCATCAGATGACTTCTCTCTCAGTAAAATTCTGGGGGATCCAATCAAGATCAGAGCTTGGAACATTGCTGGTCTTCCCAGTGATGCTTTCTCTATCGACAACGGCGTCATTGTCAGTAATTCACGCAGATGGTATGTTTTATGTTGCTGATAAGATCCAAATCTGTATCCAGTTTTTGGTGTAAACCAATCATCTATGGTCTGTGATTCTAGGCCCTTGATGATTGATCCCCAAGGCCAGGCCAACAAGTGGGTGAAGAACTCCGAGAAAGACAACAACCTGAGTGTGATCAAGCTGATGGATGCAGATTACATGAGAACTCTGGAGAACTGTATTCAGTTTGGGACTCCTCTGCTGCTGGAGAATGTGGCAGAGGAGCTGGACCCTTCACTGGAACCACTGCTGCTCAAACAAACCTTCAAGCAAGGTGCAGGCAACTTGACAAGAAGGCTTTTTTGATGTTTAAACATTTTAGACTAAGTAAATGTTTGTATCTCCTAGGTGGCGTGGACTCCATTCGGCTGGGGGACAGAGTGATTGAGTACTCCAATGAATTCCGGTTCTACATCACCACTAAGCTCAGAAACCCTCACTACCTCCCAGAACTGGCCACCAAGGTGTCCTTGCTCAATTTCATGATCACTCCGGAGGGTTTGGAGGACCAGCTGCTGGGCATTGTGGTCGCCAAGGAGAGGTAAGACTATTTCACTGAAAAATTCCATGTTAAGCAGTACTCCGATTCAGATACAGGTTGTTTACCTGCTCCACAGGCCAGAGCTGGAGGAGGAGAGAAATGCTCTGATCCTGCAGTCAGCTGCCAACAAGAGGCAGCTGAAGGAGATTGAGGATAAGATTCTAGAGACGCTGCAGTCGTCAGAGGGAAACATCCTGGAGGATGAGAGCGCCATTCAGATCCTCGACTCTGCCAAGATCATGTCCAATGAGATATCCAAAAAACAGCAGGTGTGGACCCCACTCATTACATCTGGAATGATATGTGATATATGACATGTCTTGAGATTCGGAAATCTTACATCTATCATGTTTTCCAGATCGCAGAGAAGACAGAGCTCGAGATAGCCGAATCCAGAGAAGGATACAGAGCCATTGCCAAACATTCCTCCGTCTTGTTCTTTAGCATCGCAGATCTGACCAACATAGACCCAATGTACCAGTACTCTCTGAGCTGGTTTGTTAACCTTTACATCAACTCCATCAAAGACAGGTGAGGGCTGACAATCAGTCTGCATTGGCTCACACTATAGACCCTATTATTAGATAGTTTAGCTGGTAATCCTGTTGCAAACGTATCCATTCTTTGCAAGTAGAATGTTGCCTGCCTCAAAGCCACGCCCCCACGCACTAACTTGCCCCTACTTGTAGTGTTGAATTTTAAATTTCTGTGTCTCCCTGTGTTATAATCATCAGTAACAAGTCCAAGGTCCTGGAGAGGAGGCTCCGGTACCTGATCGATCACTTCACCTACAACCTGTACTGCAACGTGTGTCGCTCCCTGTTTGAGAAGGATAAACTGCTCTTCTCCTTTCTCCTCTGCTGTAATCTCCTCCTGTAAGTGGTACAGACACTATGGGGTCCTCACATTAAACTGTCATATATGATATTCTATATTGATATTTACAGAGCAAAAGAGGAGATTGAGTACTCTGACTTCATGTACTTGCTGACTGGAGGAGTGGGCCTGCAGAAAACCACCCCCAACCCTGACCCCAGCTGGCTGCAGGACAAGAGCTGGGATGAGATATGTCGAACCAGTGAACTGCCTGGATTACATGGGATAAAGTAAAGAGCATCTTTATCATTATTTTGGGACGTCTGGTTGATATAATGAGTGAATCTGGGTTTTGTTGCATCCAACAAATGCCTCAAGCATTATGTTTCCGGGTGTTCTGTCCCATTCTTGTAAACTTGGCATCTCAAAAATAAAGAAGGAGAATACAATGTAGATGAATTGACCAGACTTGTGTGGTGGAAGGGTTAGGCTCAAGGTCACATGACCTAACAAATCCATTTAATTGCATTGTAAACATAGAAGTTTAAGAGATTTTTTTCCACACATTCACTACAGTAGGAAGAATAACTGATTGGATAGATTAGATTGATTGATTGGTTAGACTGGTGGTTGAAGGTTAAAGGTCACCGTTACGTGGGATCAGAAAAAAACAACTACAGTGGGTTATTTTTGGTTTACTCAATTTCAGTTTGCCTGGTGACAGCCGGCAGAAAACAACATAGAATTTAGCATATTCAAATGACTCTATCTCATTGTTCGATTACTTATGCCTGTTTATCAATGAGCACTTCCCCTTTCAAATGAACATGCAACCTGACTCCACAGAGAGGCTTTCATCCAGAGTCCAGGCGACTTCAAGCCAATATATGACAGCAAGGATCCCTGCAACACACCCCTGCCTGCACCATGGAGTGACCGACTCAACGACCTGCAGAAAATTATCATCGTTCGCTGCCTTAGGCCTGATAAGATCATTCCAGCTGTGACCAAGTATGTGACGGGCAAACTGGGCAAGAAATTTGTCCAACCTCCTCCCTTTGACTTGAGTAAGAGCTACCTGGACTCCAACTCCACCATCCCTCTGGTATTTGTGTTGTCTCCTGGAGCTGATCCCATGGCCAGTAAGTCACCTCACTCATAATAAACAATTACCAGTGTCTACTATAGATAGATAGAAAAGTCCAATAAACTCAACCTAATGAAAACAAATGGTAAATGGTATATAATCATGAATCATGACACAATGCTATCCCTCCACAGGCTTATTGAAGTTTGCCAGTGACAAGAACATGGGTGGTGCCAAGTTCCAGTCCATCTCTCTCGGTCAGGGCCAAGGTCCCATTGCGGCTAAAATGATCACTGAAGCCATGGAGGAAGGGACATGGGTGTGTTTACAGAACTGCCACCTGGCTGTGTCCTGGATGTCCACCCTGGAGAAAATCTGCGAAGACTTGAGTCTGGCAACGTGCCATCCCGACTTCCGTCTTTGGCTCACGAGCTACCCTTCACCAAAGGTAAAGCACAGTGAACAAGCAGGCATTCTTAATATATTGTATAGCAAACTTTTTTCATTGAGGGCCACATAAAGAAAATGGTCAAAGTCTCAGAGTTCAGACTCTCATCATCATCATTTTACACATTTTTATAAATGTACAAATTTAGATAAAATGGTTGCTGATATGACTTTGAATTTATGGCATTTAAAGGGTCAGGTCTGGCTCAAAGCTTGGCAGGTACTGGTGGGTATAGTGGTGGCTTCACTTAGTGTTAAAAAACTAAGTATGACAATTCATTCAGGCGCAAGCTTCATGTGTGGGCCACATTCCATTATATTTTTTAAAATGGACCATGGGCTACAGTTGGCCCCCGAGCCGCAATATGGAAACCCCCAGTATAATAATCTGTTTTCTGACGTCAGTTTCCAGTGACCATCCTGCAGAGCGGCGTGAAAATGACAAACGAGCCTCCGACAGGACTGAGACTCAACCTGCTCCAGTCGTACTTGTCAGATCCTGTTTCCGACCCCAACTTCTTCAGCAACTGCCCCAACAAGGAGCTGGTGAGGGGCAGAGGATGCTTACTTTTATTTTGAATTGTTTTTTTCTCAATTTAAAATAATGTTCCATTAATTTTTCTCCATCAGATCTGGGAGAAGCTCCTGTATGGAATCTGCTTTTTCCACGCTCTTGTCCAAGAGCGGAAGAAGTTTGGTCCGCTGGGCTGGAACATCCCCTACGGCTTCAATGAGTCAGACCTGCGAATCAGCATCAGGCAGCTGCAGGTATTTATTCACATAATCAAAAGCTTCACGTGCTACTGATACCTGAGATGCATTCAATTAATTTTCCTCTTCAGCTATTTGTGAACGGATATGACGAAGTGCCCTTTGAGGCCATAACATATCTGACAGGGGAGTGTAACTATGGCGGCCGTGTGACCGACGACTGGGACAGACGTCTCCTGATGACCATGCTGGCGGATTTCTACAACAAGGACGTCATTGAGAAACCTCGCTACGCTTTCTCACCAAGCGGTCAATACCATGCCCCACCCAAAGCTAACTATGAGGACTACATAGAATTTATCAAGGTATTTCATGGATTGCAAGGATTTAAAGGTGCATTGGGCGACATTTTTCATAGCATCTGTTGAGTATGCTCAGTGCTGGGGATTTGTTTTAGCTAGCTAGCACTGATACAGCAGCAACAATGAGCATTAGCTCACAAACAGAGTCAACAAATAAACAAATCGCTTTTGTGTGTGGGAGCTGGGTTGCGACAGTAGCTGCCACTCTCCAGCCCGAATTGAAGCTGGGTTCTGCTAGCCGGAGTTCTGCTAGCTTAGGGACATAGCTTTGGTGTTGGAGTTGTGAGTGTGTTTGCGTTATTTTTCTTTTGTTGTTTCTTTTGTTAGTTTTTCGTTCTTGCTCTCACCCAACTTGTGTGATCATTGCTACCTGAAAAAAACGAGAGCATAAGCATTTTGTCTGCATGTCACTTCACTGCCACTACCACATCACTTTTGGAAAAGTAGCTGATGCTCCTTTAAATGTTGCACTGTTCACTATTTGCTGTATATCCACTGATCTGTTTCTTCTCCTCTAGGAGCTTCCCTTCAGTCAGCAGCCAGAGGTTTTTGGGATGCACGAAAACGTCGACATTTCCAAAGACCTCCAGCAGACAAAGCTGCTGTTTGATTCGTTACTACTGACACAGGGTGGTGGCGCTAAAGGAGGGGTCAGCTCTGGAAGTGACAACATGCTCTACGACATAGCAAACAGCATCCTCACCAAGGTATCGACGATTAAAATGCTATTGTCTTTTAGAGAGTCTTAGCGAGATGCTAGTGTTTGTTTGTTTCTCATATTGTAGCTTCCAAGTAACTTCGACACAGAAGCAGCTCTGTCCAAGTTCCCTGTGCGTTACGAGGAGAGTATGAACACCGTCCTCGTCCAGGAGATGGAGCGCTACAATACGTACGGGGTACACAGCTCAGTATCTCCACTCTAAGAGGAACTCCACATAGTCACTGACTTATGCCTCCTTTCCATCTCTTAGACTGTGCAGTCTGATCCGCGTGAGCCTACAGAACCTGCTGAAGGCCATTAAGGGTCTGGTGGTGATGGATGCAGATCTGGAGGCTATTGCCAGCACACTGATGGTGGGCAAGGTCCCAGAGAAATGGGCTAAACGCTCTTATCCAAGCCTCAAGCCCTTGGGCAGCTACATGTCCGACTTTCTGGCAAGGTTGAAGTTCTTGCAGGTGAGACTGAGGTTCAAATATCTGGATGGAAAAAGGGACAATGAAGCAAATTAGAGTTCAAGAGCCACAAACCAAGAGGGTCAGCAGTTGATAACCTACACCAGGGGTGTCCAAGCTGTGGCCCGTGGCCTTTTTTTTTGGGCCCGAATCAAATCCTAAAAATATAATGGAACACGGCCCACGCATGAAACTTGCATTCGACCGTATTGTACAGCTTACTTGTCACAGTAAGTGGAGCTGTAGGACCGCTTCAGTGACAGACCCGATCCATTACGATTATAATTTCAAAGTCAACCATCTGTACACATTCATATCAAACCCGTGACCCGCCCCATACTTGCAATTGAACACATAAAGGCAACAATCGCTCATATTTGTGTTTTATTTAAAAATTGTACATTTATTTAAAAAAAAAAAAAATTATTGACAGACCAAATCCCTGAACACTATTTATTGAGGATTGACCAATATTGGTTTTTCAGGGCGAAAATTATTATTAATGAGAGAGATAACAAGTATTTGGAGCCAGTATGTATTTTTTATGTAACATTTTTCAGTTAAAAAAATAGGATATTGCAAATCTAATACAAAAAAGTGTGTAAATATCTTTATCAGCTCTCAGGCTGACAAGAAGGCCCTGGAAAGGGTCAAGAAGTCAGTACAGAGCACCATAGGGGTACAGCTGACCTCTCTGTTGGACGTTTACGTCACCAGGTGCCTGCGCAGGGCCACCAGCATCACCCGTGACAGTTCACACCCGGGGCACAGCCTGTTCTCACTGTTACTTTCAGGGAAGAGGTACAGGTCCATCCAGGCCCGCACCTCCAGATTCGCAAACACCTTTTATCCGAGTGCAATAAGAGTGCTGAACACACAGTTGCTGTGTGTCCAGCCACACCAGTGCAATATATTTATATTATTCTAGAGCCACTCTGCTGCACTGTGTACAGTGTGTATTGTATTGTATTGTACATTGTATCACGTGCTCCCGCTGTAAATATATTAGATAGATTTACATATTTTATTTTTATTTATATTTTTTATATATATATTTTTTATTATTATTATTTCTGGTACCCTTGTTGTTTTCCTTCTTAGCACCACCAGAGTTGTCTTTTCAATCTCGTTGTACATTGTGTATAATGACAGTAAAGGCATTCTATTCTATTCTATTCTATTTATCAGATGTTCATTCAAAAGTTGAACGTAAAACATTAACAAAACAAAGGCTGACTATTGGCTCAGGCTCATCATAATCAGTCGACCTCTACTACACATCCTCAGTGAGGGCTTGACAACTTCAATACGACCAATTTTCAAATTGCAGGAGCACACTGAAGTGGCATTGTATTCTTAAATGTAATCTTACAATCTGAATGTCATCAGCTTTGAGAGTTTCGATTCCTCTCATATTTTGACGTTTGCTCTATGTGTCTGCAGGATTGGTACGACTCCTGCAAACCCAACGTCTTCTGGATCTCCGGCTTCTTCTTCACCCAGGCTTTCCTCACCGGGGCGATGCAGAACTACGCCAGGAAGTACCACATCCCCATCGACCTGCTCAGTTTTGATTTCGAGGTCAAATCAGCTCTCAGCACTGAACGATGCTTTGTGCTACAGTTCAAAAATCTTCTCACGACACCGATGTTTTCATGATCTCACAGGTTCTTCCCATCAGTGAGTCGGACAAATCACCCGAGGACGGTGTTTACATTGTGGGATTGTTTCTGGATGGAGCCCGATGGGACAAGGAGAGGTATAAGGGATAGTTTACACTTGAAGTCGGATATCATGAAAAAAACAACAACTGAGAAACACTCATGACAAATGCTGAATGTTATTTGTGTCTGATCAGTGGAATTCTGGCCGAGCAGTTTCCCAAAGTCCTGTTTGATACGATGCCCATCATGTGGATAAAACCCAGTACGTATCCTTCATGTTTCCAATTGTCTATTTGAATTTCAGATTCATTTGCTTACACATGATGACTAAGTTGAATTTCAAATGTCGGTCTTAAAGTATCTTTGAATTGCAAACACAAATATCAAAATAAGTGGTAATAGGGATTTGATACTCTGTTGTAATGAAAACAAATGTGCGCCTTTTTGCATTTTGATTCTTCTCATAGTCTGTATATAAAGATGGACGGAAACAAATCGGTTTCTGCAGAGAGCTTATTAGGCACATAGTGGGCAGTTCACCCGTCAGCCATCTAGCTGATGCCTGGATCCTCCTACTTCCTGGTTCATCCAAAAATGCGCAAAGAGGCGGAACAGAGGTAGAGTTGGGGTGGGCCCATGCTGCCGCAGCCTCCACAGAACATGCCAGGTGTCACTCAAAAGGCCACGCCCATGAATTATGCACAATTTCAAACCTGGCTAGAATAAACAGTGCGTGAGGGGGAAAAATGTACAGTTGTTACAAGAAGAAATGTGAGTGGTTGAGACCAAAATTGCTGTTTTCAGATCATTTTAACATGAGTCTATGGGGATTGGGCCTCAGAGGTTGCTGCTTAAGCCAATTTATATTTCACCTCTGCAAACTGAAATTAAACTCTTGTTTTTTTACTGTAATCTTCCATACTGGACCTTTCAATTCTATTCCATGTGGCTTTAAAAAGTCTCTTGCATTTATTGCCGACGAGTCATTATGTGGTTTGTTGCTCCTCCTCACAGCTCAGAAGAGCGACAGTGACCAGCCTCACCAGCTCTTCATCTGTCCCCTCTATAAGACGAGCGAGAGGAAGGGCACCCTCTCCACCACCGGACACTCCACCAACTTTGTCATCTCCATGACGCTGCCCACCGGCAGACGCCCTCAACACTGGATTAAGCGCGGTGTGGCCATGCTCTGTCAGCTGGACGACTGAAACAGGATATTTCACAAATATCCCGCCGTTTGATCGAAGAGGCTTTTGTTAGTTCTGTGGAGTGGGGGCCTTTTCTGTGGGCCTCCCTTATAATTCGAGTGGACTTATGATTTATTTTTTTTATTTTTATTTTTTTACAGCAGATAAACTACAGCTGATGAACATGGAGATGAATGATTGAATAAATAATTTTCTTCCAAAAGTGAAAATGAAAGAATGAATAACTTCAGTATATCTGTCATTCTATACACAAGAATTAGGATTCATGTGTCCAGAAACTGTCCCATTTCTAATGTAAAGAGTATGTTTTTTATGTAATTTTTTTCAGAGGAATAGTGAAAAGAAAATCACTTAAATTCTCCACACTGCACCTTTAATAGGTCCAGCGGGTGTTCAGGTTACTCCTTAACAAGTATAACACTCTCCCACTAAGGTCAGAGAGAATGGGAGACAGTCACCAAGATCTACCCCATCACCTCATCCTCTCCCGTCTCCCTGGCCTCATTAGATTATTAACATTAGAATTACCAGAATTATTACGAATGAATCGTTCCATTTGCAATTCAAATATAGTGGGTAACAATTCTTCTTGTGTTATATTGGTCAAACTTGTCTAACCCTCATAACCTTATAAACATGATGTCATAGTATTTATTTATTGTGGTGATGCTGTGTTTAGTTCAAATACAGTCACTTGTAATATCTGTAATAACATTTGTTATGCGACAGAAGATAATTCCTCAAATTAACATAAGTTTTTGACTATTTGTCATAGTACATGTAAATATTTAACTTGCTCTGTACTTGTGGGAATTTTCTCTGGAATCCCATCAACTCAATGAATGAGAAATTGTAGATTTGCTATATATGTGTTTACATTTATAGTATAGACACCTAATAAAAAAGTAAGATGCTATAAGTATTATCCAATACATTTGAGACCATTTTACAGTAATCAACCACTACATGATTCACATTCAACATAGATATGAGGACTCTTAATGACAAAGTGTGTGGCTCTTAAAAGAGCCTTTGTGTTGCCGCAGGTTGACTTTAACCTCCGAAGCCGTAGAGAGTGCGGCCCTGTCTCTTCAAAGCATACACCACGTCCATGGCGGTCACCGTCTTCCTCTTGGCGTGCTCGGTGTAGGTGACGGCATCACGGATCACGTTCTCCAGGAATACTTTCAGCACACCGCGAGTCTCCTCGTAGATCAGACCGGAAATACGCTTCACTCCGCCGCGACGAGCCAGGCGACGGATGGCGGGTTTGGTGATTCCCTGGATATTGTCACGGAGAACTTTGCGGTGACGCTTGGCGCCTCCTTTCCCGAGTCCTTTCCCTCCTTTCCCACGACCGCTCATTTTCACTAATCAGTACAGTTCGTTCAACGTGTCGGTAGGAACGCGAGGCACTGCTATTCAAAGTGAACATGCGGACGTGGGAGAAGACGGAAGTGCGGTCTTACTCTTCCCGCGCAGTTCTTTGTGGCATCAACTGTAGGACGCGCTATAGCGCCTCCACAGTGAGGAGCAGTGAACAGCAGCTGTGTGTCTTTGCTGCACGTTGACGTCAAACATCCACCTGACGACACCGAGGTGCTGTTAAAGTAAACAAACACAGCAGCAGCTTCACACATCACACAGCTCTGTCCATGGTCCTGAAACACACGTGAATTAGAATATAATAGAATATAATGCCTTTATTGTCATTATACACAATGTACAACGAGATTGAAAGACAACTCTGGTGGTTATAATTATTTACTCATACAAAAAATGGTGGTTATATACAGGTATATTTTAAATGCCACGATATATCCATCTGTACATTCATATACATTATCATATAAAATGCATACAGAATCTGTGTTGTTATGTGTCTGTTATCTATTATAAGTATTATGGATATTATTATTCTGGCATTTGCAACAGTGATTATAATGATGCCGTGGTATCACTACCAACATTATTACCAACATACTGTCTATAAAGTAATGTGTGTATATGTACTGCTGTATATCTCGATATGTATATCTCATAATATAAAAACAAACTATACTGTACTATGACATAAATAATGACAACTAAATGAGCATTAATCACCTGCCTTTCACCAGGCTGCTGTAACTGGACTTCCCTCTCTTGATACAGAGCAGACTCTTGTGTTATTCATGTCCCACATCAGTGTACACACACTGACAGACTATAAGAGATAATCAGCTAATAACTAGGGCGGAGGATGTACAACCGCACACTTTGTGCTTGTGGGCTTCATAGAAAGAAAAATAAAACTTGATTTAATATAAATACACGTTAACCAAACAAGAATGAGATAGCTCTATATTTGTTAATGTCAGTGTTGTATTAATTAAATCTGATTTAACTTCCCTAATGTGATTTTCTGAGCAGTGATAATGAGAGAGAGCAGCTCTTCATAGACACAGTGTGTGGCTCTTAAAAGAGCCGTTTAATTGGATGAAGGATGATCGATAGAGGACAGCTCACTTCTTCTTGGCTGCTGTCTTCTTGGCTTTGACGCTCTTCTTAACGGGGGCTTTCTTGACTGCAGGGGCCTTTTTCGCCACCTTCTTAGGGCTCTTCGCCACCTTCTTAGGACTCTTGGTGGCCTTCTTGGGACTCTTGACGGCTTTCTTCGCAGCGATGGGTTTCTTGACCTTCTTGGGAGACTTCTTAGCGGCTACTGGCTTCTTGGCTGTCGCAGATTTGGCCTTTTTAGCCGCTGCAGGTTTCTTGGCGGCGGGCTTCTTGACCTTGGCCGCGCTCTTCTTCACCGCCTTCTTCGGCTTGTCCTCCACCTTCTTACTGATCTTGAAGGAGCCGGAGGCCCCGGTGCCTTTGGTCTGGATAAGGGTCCCCTTCTCCACCAGGTTCTTGAGGGCGGTCTTGACGCGGAACTTGTTCTTATCCACATCGTAGCCGCCGGCCGCCAGAGCCTTCTTCACCGCGGCCAGTGACACGCCGCTTCGCTCCTTGGACGCGGCCACCGCTTTGACGATGAGCTCGCCGACGCTGGGGCCGACCTTCTTCGGTCTCGGTGCCTTCTTCTTGGCGGGTTTGGCCGCGGCGGGAGCTGGAGGAACTTCAGCCATGTTTCTCTTCAAAGTTCAGTCAAGCAAACAACAATCTCTGTGAGTGAGAGACGAGTACGGGAGTAAGGAGAAAGGGGCGGTACTTGAACACAACATGAGAACCTTATAGACTCAACCTAGCAAGGGGCTCTGGTGGTCAGCGTGAACGTCGGGACACTTGTGTTTTCTCTTGACCGATAAAAGAGGTAAAAGTCAGTGTTGGAGCGGTGCTGGAGTCTGACAGTGTACAAGCAGCCAGCGGACATGTCTGTCTTCATGTTGAAGTCATGAAGAGCTCTGATGCTCCGTGTATTTTATGTGTGGAGCCTCCAAACCTCACTTGTTGACGGCGGTGAGCTGCGCCGATCGGCGGCTTTTCCCACTCGTTTCTCTCCTAAAATGTTTTCAAAAGCACAGCAGCTCCAACAAAACCCGTTTTCTACTCGTTCCACATGTTGTTCAGAGGGACAGAGTCAAAACAAGCAGCCAACGGTGACGACTGTGGAATAAAGTGGAGTTATTGTGCGGACAGCAAACACACTGCTGATGGCTGAGACTCAGGGTGAAGCTGAGACACACACTTCCCATCGCACGAAGAGAGAGGATACATCCAGTTCTCAAACGTTGCACATTCATGTCAGTACTTTATTACATGATTATAACGATTAATGTCAACTCAGAGATTACCTTTACACAGCCTGTCCTTCCACTCCAGATTACTGTAGTGCAGCCGTAGGAGGCACCTGTGTTATGATCTACTATACAGGACTAGAGTCCGTGAATAATCAGTGTCCATTGATCTCATTATTGATGAGATCCTCACAGTTAAAGTGTCACATCACTGGTTCAAAATCACGTTTATAATTCAAGCATGTGAAGAATAATCATGCTGTGAATTTCCAATGGGTTATGTTTCAATGAGGGACGTGACTTTTGAAAACATCAAACCGAATATGAGGTTGTCATACAAATATAATTGCAACAAACTGCATTTGAAAGAACTAGAAAACATTGTGTGTTTGTATGAATAAAATGTGATTTGATTTGAAATGATTGCCCATTATTGACGATATGAGAAAGAAGTAGCTCTGTATTTGACCAAAAAATAAAAATAAAAATAAAGGGATGTAGGTGAAATAAAACATAGACACCATTTATGCTTTCACTCAAAAGGTCAATGCCATTTCATCTGATTAAATCAATGCTAAAACAAAAAATTAAGATAATATGAAAAAAACTCTGAGTCACTACAACAGAACAGATGAACAGATCAATGGCTGCTGATGGAGAAAGGGAGCTGAACACAAAAACAATAAGAATCCAATAGTTTGAACAAAGGATTGACTTTTGGAAGAGGTGGACAACAAAGTGTGAGCAACATCTCAAAGCCTCTGTTGAAGTTGCATCATGATGCAGACGTGATGAAGAGCAGTCTGGTGGTGAGGTCTGGATGATGACATGAGAAAAGAAGTGACTGACTGCGTGACCTCTGAGTGTGAGATGGACACCTGTCACTCACATTGTTCCGCTGAGCTTCGTATGAGTTCATGCTGGTGTGTGTTATATTATGGCAGCACTCATGCACCTCCAAACACACACAACAAGTTCAGAGAGTGAGCAGAAGCTTCAGCTGCCAGAGCTGAGAGATACAGATTCTGTAGAGACAATCTGTGGATTCCAACTGGCTAAGTCAGTCAAATGCCAGAAAATAGATCATTCATTGCACGATCGTTGTTTGTTTATATCCACCACCATGGTAATATAGGCCTGACCTTTTGCTTTTTCATTGAAAAAAGAAAAAGCATCAAAGCATTTAAAGCATCTTTTTTAATGCTTCAATTCATCACATGACTCTCAGGAGGCCATAGAAAATATTTGGCACATTCTTTCAAAGGAAACAACGTTGACATTGTGCTCCACAGAAAGGGTCTGAAAACATCATTTCATGGCCAATTTCTATCTGAAAATAGTTGTTGATGGTTTAATACCATGTATTTACTAACTAAATATTGGAAACCTATTAAACTTGTCACTGGTGCAACAATGCACCATTAAAGAAATTGCATGTTGCCTCGAACCATGATGGAATCACAATGGAATGTGTGTGTTTAGGTAAACATCATTTTCAAAAGCTCATCATACACTTGTTTTGACAGTTGAATGAAGACAGGTTTGGCTGTAATGAAATCAAACTCAGGCCGTAGTCAACTATTACAGAGACCTCAGCCTCTTATTTTCTTATATTCTCATCATATTGTTCTATTTACAGATGAACTCAGCCTCATTCTATGTCCCTGTGAAGAAGAACACTTCTAGTGTTCAGGGACACAGAGTTCTGTCCCTGTGAAGAACTCTTCTAGTTGACCATAGTGAAGATGAATCAAACAAAAGTAGTGATGAGGAAGAGTAGAACTAAATGATGAAAACAATATGTTGATATCAGAAAATATCAAGCCTCTATTTTCTTTATTAATAATACTAGTTATTTTGTAATATATATATATATATATATATATATATATATAATATATGCAATAGTCAGGTGATACAAATATACACATACATATACATTGTTTCTAACTATTTGAATGTTTTCTGAATGTTGATCATGTTTTGTTATTTCACTAAAGAAAAAAAAATGTACAGCATCCGTTTTCACAATCCAGACATTGTTATGTTCAGAGCAGGTGTTCCTTAAGTATTCAGTGTAAATATCCGTTTTATCTGAATTTTACGAGATATATTATAGTTTATGTCTTAGTGATATGCGTTTGTATAATATAGTTGAGGTGTTAATCTCTTTATCAGAGTGAGTGTGTGGCTCTTAAAAGAGCCTTTATGGTTTGATTTATAAAAAGTCTTTGATTTTCCCAAAGAACGTAGTTATACTTCTTGTGCAGTGGCTAAGTGAATTATCACATCAAGCCCAAAATTAATTTTAATGTGTAATGTTGACGTCATCATTGGTATAAATGAACAAATAGATCAGCAAATCAAAACAGTCTTATCTGAACTGTTATTGTTGACATGGAATTGAAACAGTGACATTACTTCAGTGAGGGTGATATGACTTCAGTTCTACCAGATCTCACTGCTATCATTTGGAATGAAACCACAAAGCTTTTAATCATATTTGGCACAATTAGAAAGAAAGCTTCAGAGCTTCATGAGGCTTCTTCTGGATTGTTCCAGAAGTATCAACCCAATATACACAATTAACTACTGATTTGATTCAATGACAAATCATCCAAGTGACTGTGATTTCAGCAATGACATTTTTTTCAGGTTTACATGTATATCATCTATCATATTGATATGAATCCACTGATTATTTCATGATTTGCATGCACATGGTGTGTGTGTGTGTGTGTGTGTGTGTGTGTGTGTGTGTGTGTGTGTGTGTGTGACGCGGTTGTGGAGCTTGTCTCTCTATCAGAGTGAGTGTGGCTCTTCACTCAAACTCCATAGTCAACTATTAGAGACCTCAGCCTCTTATTTTCTTGTTCTCATAATATTGTTCCATTTACAGATGAACTCAGCCTCATTCTGTCCCTGTGAAGAACTCTTCTAGTTGACCATAGTGAAGATGAATCAAACTATAGTGATGAGGAAGAGTAGAACTAAATGATGAAAACAAGGAAATGGCAGTAAGCTGACATGAGAAAATTTACTTTATCAATACTTATTTCCTACTCCAAATAAGTACAGAATATATATGCAATAGTCAGGTGATATAAATCTATACATATATAGTAGTTACATTTTCTGAATGTTGATTCTGTGTGTCATTTCCAAAATAATGAATATACAACATGCTGTTACATGTTAAGTTAAGAGTTAGGAGTTAAGGAGCATGATTGTTTGAGTCTAGACGTCAGTGATATTTACTTGTATAATATAGTTGAGGTGTTAATCTCTTCATCAGAGTGAGTGTGTGGCTCTTAAAAGAGCCTTTGGTTGTTTGGTTGCTTTCCAGCAGCTCTACTTCTTGGCAGCCTTCTCGGTCTTCTTGGGCAGCAGAACAGCCTGGATGTTGGGCAGCACGCCGCCCTGAGCGATGGTCACTCCGCCCAGGAGCTTGTTGAGCTCCTCGTCATTGCGGACGGCCAGCTGCAGGTGGCGGGGGATGATACGGGTCTTCTTGTTATCGCGGGCGGCGTTTCCGGCCAACTCCAGGATCTCAGCGGTCAGGTACTCGAGCACCGCCGCCAGGTACACGGGAGCTCCGGCACCCACGCGCTGAGCGTAGTTTCCTTTGCGCAGCAGCCTGTGGACACGACCCACTGGGAACTGGAGTCCAGCGCGGGATGAGCGGCTCTTCGCCTTGGCTCTTGCCTTTCCGCCGGTTTTGCCTCGTCCTGACATGTTTGAAAAAGAGTCTTAGTCTCACAAGAGAAGAAGTGAAATGACGCTCTCGCTGCAAACTCCTTTATATATGCAGATCAGGCGGGATGTTTCATGCCTGACCAATCAGAGATGAGCCCGCCGAGCAGCAGTTGTCAGCCCCCCCACCCCCCTCTGTTTCTGCGGATCAGGCGGGACGATTCAAGCCTGACCAATCAGAGACGAGGTCGCTGCCAAGTCTTGTTTTCCACCTCTCACCAAATGATGGCACTCCTACATGACAAATAAGTCTTGCATAGACGACCACACAATTATAAATAATTTTACGGAGTATTTGTGTTTAAATTTGTTCATTTTAGTGTTTTGTGATATTATCAGTTATAACTCCATTCATATTCATACCACATATCTGGATGGATGGATCACATTTACTTTGAAATAGTACAAAATAATATATTATAATATAAAAAATACATCATGCGCAGTAAGTGATGAAGCAGAAGTGATTTAGAGTAATTGCAGGTGCACATTGAACATTCCATGTTTTTTATGTACTACACATTCTATAACTTGTTAATTATTATTATTATTATTAACAGACCAGTTGTCTTTTATGACATTTGTCAGGAATAAATGCAATTTGTACAGTTGGTTTGGATTACGATTGGGTTACGTTGTCTCCAGACTGAGGGTGTGTGGCAAGATCCGTTGAGTACATTGTATTTTCAACTTTTTATTCATACCACATTCGGACGGATGGATCACACACACCAAACATTTACTTTGAGAAAATAGTAAATACCTCGTGCACAGTATCATCACACGTCAGTCATTAACCGTGTATTTATTTTTTAATATATTGAATTATATAATTATCGGACATTGGTCAAGTATTACAGCATTATTTGAACTGTTGGTTCATGAGGACACGTCGTCTCCAGACCGAGGGTGTGTGGCTCTTAAAAGAGCCGTTGTGTGGCGTTGGAGAGGCGGCTGTGTTTAGGCTCTCTCTCCGCGGATGCGTCGGGCCAGCTGGATGTCTTTGGGCATGATGGTGACTCTCTTGGCGTGGATGGCGCACAGGTTGGTGTCCTCGAACAGGCCGACCAGATAAGCCTCGCTGGCCTCCTGCAGAGCCATGACGGCGGAGCTCTGGAAGCGCAGGTCGGTCTTGAAGTCCTGAGCGATCTCTCGGACCAGGCGCTGGAAGGGCAGCTTGCGGATCAGCAGCTCCGTGGATTTCTGGTAGCGACGGATCTCTCGCAGAGCCACGGTACCGGGCCTGTAACGGTGAGGCTTCTTCACTCCACCGGTAGCCGGTGCGCTCTTGCGGGCAGCCTTGGTGGCCAGCTGCTTCCTGGGAGCTTTGCCTCCGGTGGATTTACGAGCGGTCTGCTTGGTTCTTGCCATGTTCACTGATGCAACCTCTGCAGAACAAGGAGAAAATGAAAGTGGGTCGGCGGGGTCTGGTTTATATAGAAAGAGTGGAGAGCGGGTCGACGCTGATTGGTCCAAAGTCACGTGACAAAGTTTCAAACGGTCTCTGTCTGAGCAGTTAGGCGGGTTTTTCCTTCAATTGTCGGTTCATGAAAAAGGTTCAACCATTATTTTACAGTTGTAATAACCAGTTCTGCATTTGAAATTGTGTTGTCTGTGTAGTCTGTCAAATATGGATAAATAATGTTCGTCATTGATTCATATTTATGTTGTAGTCACTTGATACTTTTCATATCACTGATCACTATATGCAAATGAATCCGATCAGCTTAACACAAACTATACTCAAAACGTTTGACACCATTTACATGAACTGGCATTTTCTTTTATTCAACCGCTTTGCTTCCTGTTAAGCTTAAATTGAATATTCCTTAATTTAGATATTCCAACCTGCAAATCCAATTTACATCTTTGCAGCAGGAGGCAGATAGATAAGTCAAGGATAAATACACACCAACATGTCAAAAACAAGGACTGCACACATTAATTATATTATATAGTAATAATGCTATTGTGTGGCAATCTTGCGAATAGTAATCAAAAGTACAGTACTTGCTTTAATTTGAGCAAATTGACGTTTGGAGCTTCAGTCCAGTGTCATTCAAACAACCATCGCATCACATCCAGGACCCTGCACGTGGACTTGATGGACTCTCTACAAGGCCCTACATTGAACATCAAAGCACACCCTGTTCAAAGGGGTTTATGAAAGATCAATAACACATCATAGTACATTCAGCACTTTGATCCCTTAGGATGAGTTTGTCTTAAGTTTATTTGTGTGGCTCTTAAAAGAGCCTTTGTGTTGGTGGGTTCAGCAGCGGAGGTATTTACTTAGAGCTAGTGTACTTGGTCACAGCCTTCGTTCCCTCAGACACGGCGTGTTTGGCCAGCTCACCGGGCAGGAGGAGACGCACAGCCGTCTGAATCTCCCTGGAGGAGATGGTGGAGCGCTTGTTGTAGTGAGCCAGGCGGGAGGCTTCCCCGGCGATCCGCTCGAAGATGTCGCCCACGAAAGAGTTCATGATGCCCATGGCTTTGGAGGAGATGCCGGTGTCGGGGTGGACCTGTTTCAGCACCTTGTACACGTAGATGGCGTAGCTCTCCTTCCTGGTCTTTCTCCTCTTCTTTCCTCCCTTGGCGGCGCTCTTCGTCACCGCTTTCTTGGAACCCTTCTTGGGCGCTGGTTTGCTTGGCTCAGGCATTTCCGCAATTCGATAGATCTACTAGGCTTACGAGTCAACTCTGGGTACAGAGTAATGACATCAACAGAACTTTGTACAATCTTCATGTAAACATCACTGTGTTGTTCCTTTTCTACGATTGGCTGTATCTTTGACGTCATACTAAACGCAACGTAGACGACCACGTGACCTGGATTTGCAGAGAGACAGAGACGAGTTCATAGAGTTTTGTTCTCATATGCTCTCTTCTTTAAAGGTGCAAAGTGCGTAAGATTTGGTGACATCCAGAGTTGAAGTTGCATGTTGTATCCTTCACTTCACCCTCACTCTTCTGAGCAGCAGGAGAACTTATGACTTCAGTTGTCATTAAAACTCAAAAGATGTTTAGTACGTCCACTCTGTGCTACTGTAAAAAAAAAACATGGCGGCCCCCGAAGAGGGCACCTGCTCCTCATGTAAATACACATTCATGGCCTTTTTATCAGTCTTTTTTAGACAATCTCGGTGCCTGTTTTCTGCTTCATGCCACTGTATATTGAGCTTTTATTGTTTATCCTTGCTTTTGTAACTATGTAAATGTCCACACTGTGGGACGAATAAAGGTGCATCTTATCTTATCACATGCCAATATTGTAGATACATGAGTTAATGTGCCTGATTTTTTTCCAGTTTGCTGGATTCTTTGAATGAATGAATGACTTTCTCGACAGAGAATGAAAATATAGAAATGATTCCTAACTAAATTGAACGTCTGATGTGGTATTTTAATTACATTTATTACAATTATTGTCATCAAATCATTGAAATAACTCAATATGGAATTTAATCAATTAAATGTGCATAATCTATGATTATACATGCACTTTCTTCAACTTATTTGAGTCTCACTGTTTCCATAGAATTGTTCATATGGGGTGCAGTTTGAATTCATCTGGGTTAACTAAACACGATAGCATACGATAACAGATTTTTACTGGTAGATCGATTACACACATGTAGTGCATATTCTCCTACACATGAATGATATGGCAGATTTCATAGACAGTCTTTGTTATTTATACACTCCACTTAATAGTAATGATATACAATTCACTATTGATTAATCTAGAATCTATGTTAATTGTAATTGGGAGGATGTTTACTGTTGAGTGTGTGGCTCTTGAAAGAGCTGTTGTGTTGTTATGTTGCTGCAGGTTATAACCTGCTGTTATATTGGTCAAACTTATCTAACCCTTCTTAACCTCACAAGCATGATGTCACTGTGTTTGTTTATTGTGGTGATGCTGCGTTTTGTTCAAATTCAGTCACTTGTAATAATAATGTTTGTTATGCGACAGAAAATAGTTTCTCTCAAATTAAATTCAGTGTTTGAGATCAAACTATTTCTGATAGTACATATAAATATTCAACTTGCTCTTTACTGTACATGTGTGGGATTTTTCTCTGGAAATCCACCAACTCATTGAATATACATGTGTATACATATACAGTAGTATAGACACCTAATACAAAATATATATTTATATGGAATTCGTTAATTATTATCCAACACATTTGAGACCATTTTACAGTAATCAACCATTACACGAATCACATTCAACATAGATAAGAGGATGTTGACTCTTAATGACAGATTGTGTGGCTCTTAAAAGAGCCGTTGTGTTGTTGTGTTGCTGCAGGTTGACTTTAACCTCCGAAGCCGTAGAGAGTGCGGCCCTGTCTGTTCAGAGCATACACCACGTCCATGGCGGTCACCGTCTTCCTCTTGGCGTGTTCAGTGTAGGTGACGGCATCACGGATCACGTTCTCCAGGAAAACCTTCAGCACACCGCGAGTCTCCTCGTAGATCAGACCGGAAGTACGCTTCACTCCGCCGCGACGAGCCAGGTGACGGATGGCGGGTTTGGTGATTCCCTGGATATTGTCACGGAGAACTTTGCGGTGACGCTTCGCGCCTCCTTTCCCGAGTCCTTTCCCTCCTTTTCCACGACCGCTCATTTTCACTAGTCAATAGAGTTCAAACAATGTGTCAGTAGGAACGCGAGACACTGCTATTCAAAGTGAACATGCGGACATGGGAGAAGATGGAGGTGCGGTCTTATTCTTCCCGCGCAGTTCTTTGTGGCATCAACTGTAGGACGCGCCATAGGGCCTCCACAGTGAGGAGCAGTTAACAGCAGCTGTGTGTCTTTGCTGCACGTTGACGTCAAACATCCACCTGACAACACCGAGGTGCTGTTAAAGTAAACAAACACAGCAGCAGCTTCACACATCACACATGTCCATGGTCCTGAAACACACGGGGCCTGATTTATTAGTGCGTCATAATTATTTAGGATTAAAACAATAACCAGGGTTTCATGTGCAGCACTGACTGGCATGTTTCCTGATATCCAAGGAATATTTTAAATGTTGCTATATTCCTCTGCACACCGATAAGTATAATATAATATACAATGAGAAATATATAAATAACATTTGATTTGATTCAAAATAATTGCACATTACTGACGGCATGAGAATGAAGTCGCTCTGTATTTGCCCAAAATCTATAAAGAAAAGAGAAATCAGATCAGATTAAGCTTTCACTCAAGGGCCAATGTCATTTTTATCTGGTTCAATCAATGTTAAAAGTAAAAAAAAATGTATATGAAAGAACAGAGTCACCTCGGAGGAACACATGAATGACAATGGCTGCTAATCTGATGAAATAATAAAAATAATAATAAATTTTAAAAAAAACAGAATCAAGAAAGAATCAAGATTTGGTCTAAAGAGTGTTCACCTGTCACTAAGTGTAAACATGTACGGACTGTGGAAGCTGCAAATGAATTGATGCTTGGGATGAATACATTTTTCTTTCTTTGACACTTTTACACTTGAGGACCCATTAAGTGGCTAAAATCCAAAGAACACGATTGAAATTCAGGAAGTAAAGCAACCAGTGACATGATACTTTCACTGTTTCAGCAGTTCCTCATGAAATATCCAAAAGGAAAGGATCATTAATTGAGAATAAGATTTATATGGAAGTACTCTCCTTTTGAGTGTCATCAAATCTGAATTAATGTGGCTCATCATTAACAGTTATTGCATTAAGTCACCGTTTATTATTTCCCCTTATTCCCTGATGTGATTTGTGGTTTTCTGAGCAGTGATGATGAGAGAGGGAGCAGCTCTTCATAGACACAGTGTGTGGCTCGTAAAAGAGCCGTTTACTTGGATGAAGATGTTTGATAGTGGACAGCTCACTTCTTCTTGGCTGCTGTCTTCTTGGCTTTGACGCTCTTTTTAACGGGGGCTTTCTTGACTGCAGGAGCCTTCTTCACCACCTTCTTAGGGCTCTTCGCCACCTTCTTAGGACTCTTGGTGGCCTTCTTGGGGCTCTTGGCAGCTTTCTTCGCAGCGGTAGGTTTCTTGACTTTCTTGGGAGACTTCGTAGCGGCTGCTTAAGTGTGATTAAGCATCTGGTACCTCGGTAAAGACAGAAACAGATGCACAGATTTGGACTTCTCGGTTCAATACCTCCGCAAAGGAAGGATGTAAAAATATAGTTGATGGCTTGTTAGATTTCTTCTAATGTAGCGGACAAGCTCCAACCGTAGTTTTGATCCAATTCCTGAGTTTTAAAACGACTCAACAAAAGTGTTCCTGAGACTATAAATACCATTTATCATCATAATAGAGGCCAAAGAATAAATAGAGATCCCCTCAAAGGGGCCCAATAGGTCCCCTCTATCTTATTTTGAAGATAAAAGGGTCAGGAAATGTCCTATGAGTAAGATCTTTTGCCCATTTTCCCAGACCACTTTGAACTAGAATATTAGATTTATACAATTAACTGCGTATTATAGGAGTTTATAGGAGTTTAAACTGAAGAAAGGCATAACAGTGTTTGGCTTTATTTGGGAAAAACACATGAATAAGAAAAAGAACATGGATTACAGATTTTGTACGTTGACGTTAGGAGTCATCAAGTGTTCTCTTTGTCACCAAATGTGCAAATACAGGCCATAAAATGGAAACTATGGACAGGCACATTTTTCATCACACATTCATTTCCTCCCCTCAATGACTTGTGGTGAACATCTCCTCACCTCCTCCATCATCTCCACAGCTTCCCCTGGAAACACAAGATTGATTTATCGTCATTTTATAGCATTCACACCTATTTTCCTCACCACAAGACAAACTCTGACTTTTTAGTGTTGCACAATTCTAAAGAAGTCATCAAACAATGCATGCACTCTATTGTGTTGTATGATGTTGTTTTCCGTTGTTTTGTATCTCTCTGCTCTGTTACTGTTTTCCAGTGTCCCAGGAGAGACAGGAGTGAAATGAATGATGGCTATAAAGCGGAATGTCTCAGCTTTCAGAAACCGTTCGAATCTTTCTGATAATGCAAAGTGGGACAGAGTCACGGTAATCTAAAGTGCGCATGCAGAATGTGGGGATGTTAAAGAGTTTATGTCTTTTCTGTCATTTGTATGTTTTGTAATGGCCCATGGCTCGTATGTTTGACACCCCTGCTATAGATTATTGTACTGTAGTCATGTCATGTGAAATGAGATAAGATAATTCTAAAGAATTATCTTAGATAAATCTGTCCCACAGTGGGGAATTATGTGTTAGTTACAGCAGCACGGTGAAATAGTAAGAGCACAGACACAAGATTATAAGTATAAGAAACATCAAAATAATGGGGGGGGGGAGGGTGACAGAATGGAAAATATATATCTGTTCATCTGTTATATGCACAATGCTATGATCTGATTCTGTATTTTTGGTGGCATATTATCATTGTTGTTATTATATATTCCATTTATTTTCCCTTAAGTGAGTCCATGAATATGTATTTACATGAGAAGCAGGTCCTCTCTATGGGGGCAGCCATGATTTTACAGTCGCCCAGAGTGGACATACTAAATATTTTTTGAGTTTTAATGACAACTGAAGTCATAGATTCTCCTGCTGCTCAGAAGAGTGAGGGTGATGTGAAGGATACAACATGCAACTTCAACTCTGGATGTCACCAAATCTTACACACTGCACCTTTAAAAGTGAGAGCATGTGAGAATAAAGCTCAGTGAACTCTCTGTATCTCAGCAAATCCAGGTCACGTGGTCGTCCATGTTGCGTTTTGTATCAGGTCGTGGATTCAGCCAATCATAGAAAAGAAACAACACAGTAATATTTACATAAAATTTGTATAAATTCTGTCGAAGCCGCTGAATTGAATTCAGATTTGGTGCGTCAGTTTAACGAATCGATTCGAATTGCGGAAATGCCTGAATCAAACAAACCAGCGCCTAAGAAGGGTTCCAAGAAAGCGGTAACGAAGAGCGTCGCCAAGGGAGGGAAGAAGAGGAGAAAGACCAGGAAGGAGAGCTATGCCATCTACGTGTACAAGGTGCTGAAACAGGTCCACCCCGACACCGGCATCTCTTCTAAAGCCATGGGCATCATGAACTCCTTCGTCAACGACATCTTCGAGCGCATCGCTTCTGAGGCCTCCCGCCTGGCCCACTACAATAAGCGCTCCACCATCACATCCAGGGAGATCCAGACCGCAGTGCGTCTCCTCCTGCCCGGTGAGCTGGCCAAGCACGCCGTGTCTGAGGGAACCAAGGCTGTGACTAAGTACACCAGCTCCAAGTAAACGCCTCTGCTGCTGAACCCATCAACACAACGGCTCTTTTAAGAGCCATACAAAATCATCTTAAGACAAACTCATGCTATGTGAAATCTCTAATGTACTACAGATTGCAATGATCAATTAGTCATTGTGATATTGTCAATGTAAAGACTCAAAAGTACTCAAATGTGTCTTTGCCCAAATTACACTAACCTATATTTACACAAATGTCAATCTCATTTGTATGATCACTGATGCTACCTTTTACTATACCACCTCACCCAATAGTTACCATTATATACAGTTAGGAAGTGCAGTAGTGATGTCACTGGTTTATCTTATGTGCAGTAATGTGTGTGCAGTCCATCTTTTGGACATGTTTCGTGTATATGATAATGAAAATATTTTCTAAACTGTATCTGCCCATTGCTGGAATGATGGAAATGGGGTTTAGCTCATTAGAATATTTAAATTAACAAAATATTTTTGCATTTAAGATAAAATGGGAAATAATTATTAGAAGTAGATCAAAAGAAAATGTCAATTCATACTTTAATGTAAATAGTTTTTGTGTTCAGCTGAATTAAAATAAGTTACATGAATTTACATATTCTGATCTGCGATATACATTTAAAAATGTGTTTTGTTCAGATACTGAACAGAGTCTGTGACTACAAAATAAATATACATATAATAAATGACAAACATTATTTTACCTTATTTGACACACTACACTCAATAAAACACAATTAAAATGTATAATTGATCATATAACTGAGTTTTGTCATGATGATTGGACCTTTTTCATGAACTGACAATAAAAACCTAACCGCTCAGACAGAGACTGTTTGAAATGTCAACATTTTCACCACGTGACTTTGGACCAATCAGTATCAATCTGCACCCCACTCTCCATATATAACCAGACCCCGCCGCCTTAGTCACATCTTCTCCTCTAGTCCTATGAAGGTTGAGTCAGTAAACATGGCAAGAAGGACACCAACCTGTGCGCCATCCACGCCAAGAGTCACCATCATGCCCAAAGACATCCAGCTGGAGAGAACTTAAACACAGCCGCCTCTCCACCACCACACAACACATGACCTCAGGGGGACAAAGTGATGTACTGACATGGAGAATAGAATAGAGACTTTTTAATGTATTACTTGATATTGAATTGACGGTGATGTTTGTGGTTGTATGCACATTATTTAATCAGAACACATTCATAGTTGAGTACGTGTACATAGGAGAATAGTGTATATTGGCATAGGGTAGGTGCAGAGCACACAAGGGTCAGGATTCAAAACAAGACTCATACGATTATATCAATATTTTGGGGGTTTTACTTTCTGTTATCTAAAATACTAATGTTGGCTCTCTCCATGCTCCTTATTTGAATTTCATGTAACATCATTAACCTTGTTGACAGAGTTTAATCTGAATTGAAATTCCCATCTGACATTAAGGCGTACAGCTCAGGTATTTTATATTTATATTCTATTGAATCATAGTTTGTTAATGTACTATCACCAGCACTAGTTCCTCATCACACTGTTTTCTTATCATTGACACAGGTGGATACCATGATGGATCTCATACCACATGACCTCATGTATTCTAGGTTTCTCTGCCGTGTGTCAGTACAAGTTCTCACTGAATGTGTTAACGTGTGAGGCACCTGTCATAATAACTGTCACTTAACAGAACTACAGGGTGTGTGTGTGTGTGTGTGTGTGTGGGAGGACGACACGTATCACTGACATGTAGGGCTCATTGTTATGTGCAGTGTTTCTATTCAATCATTCCAAAGCCATGTGGAGTGTATTAATAATACTTAATAACTTAATACTTAATAATAACTGTCCGTTATTATGAAAGCAATTACACGTTTTATTATTAATATAATCATTAAGTTAGTGGTGATGAATTAAAAAATACGTTATGGTCATATCTGTGATATCTAATTGTGCTGGTGATGACGTTATGAAGCAGATTTTGGGCACCGGCTTTTGATTGGTCAACTCCTGTTGAATCTCAGCACAGTAAGAGAGACAGAGACAGCCGACTTCTTCGTCTCTGATTGGTCAGGCATGCACCATCCCGCCTGATACGCAGATATAAAGGAGTTTGCAGCGAGGGCGTCAACCCATTTCTCCTCTTGAGAGAGTCAGACTCTTTTTCAAACATGTCAGGACGAGGCAAAACCGGCGGAAAGGCCAGAGCCAAGGCGAAGAGCCGCTCATCCCGCGCTGGACTCCAGTTCCCAGTGGGTCGTGTCCACAGGCTGCTGCGCAAAGGAAACTACGCTCAGCGCGTGGGCGCCGGAGCCCCCGCCCACCGAGATCTTGGAGTTGGCCGGAAACGCTGCCCGCGACAACAAGAAGACCCGTATCATCCCCCGCCACCTGCAGCTGGCCGTCCGCAACGACGAGGAGCTCAACAAGCTCCTGGGCGGAGGGACCATCGCTCAGGGCGGCGTGCTGCCCAACATCCAGGCTGTTCTGCTGCCCAAGAAGACCGAGAAGGCTGCCAAGAAGTAGAGCTGCTGGAAAGCAACCACACAACCAAAGGCTCTTTTAAGAGCCACACACTAACTCTGATAAAGAGATTAACACCTCAACTATATTATACAAGCAAATATCACTGACGTCTAATCTACACTCAAGCAATTATACACCTTAACTCTAAACATGCTGTTAACAAAACCAATGCTGTATATTCATTATTTTACAAATGATACACACAGAATCAACATTAAGAACATAACTACTATATATGTATATAGTGTACTTATTTGGAGTAGGAAATTGTTGCCATTTCCTTGTGTTCATCATTTAGTTCTACTTTTCCTCATCACCATAGTTTGATTCATCTTCACTCTGTTCAACTCAAAGAGTTATTCACAGGGACATAGAATGAGGCTGAGTTCATCTGTAAATAGAACAATATTATGAGAACATAAGAAAATAAGAGGCTGAGGTCTCTGTAATAGTTGACTATGGAGTTTGAGTGAAGAGCCACACACTCACGCTGATAGAGAGACAAGATCCTCAAATGTATCACATACATTTACATTATCAATCAACATTCCTGTTAATTATATGGTAAAAACAAGTTTTATATCGTTGCTGAGATCACGGTTGTTTGGATTAGTCTAATGATTTGTCATTGAATCAAATCAACAGTAGTTGATTTTGTATATTGGGTCAATACCAATAAATAACCCAGGTGACGCCTCAGGAAGCTCTGAAGCCTTCGTTTTAATCGTGCCGAAAAAGTGTCTAACCTTTGAGGCTTCATTGCAAATAAGAGCAGTGACACCAGGCGGTCAACTGACGTCTTGTCACCCTCTCACTGAAGCAATGTCACTGTTTCAATCCCATGACAACAGTTAAGATAGTACTTTCTTTTGATCTGCTGATGTATTTTTTTTAATTTATGCTAATGTAAACATATCAACAATTATATTTTTGTTGTGACAATTAACTAACTAATCGAGAATTAACTAAATTCTTATGAAACGGAGTAAGAGATTTGTCTAAATCAAACCATAATATATAGCCACTCATACACATTTTCATTTTCATCTTTGCAAGGTATCAGCGAGTCTCGAACCAGCAACCTTGTAGGTTTAAGGGGGTGTCATACTCAATGGTTCATATTCTGATCTTTTTCAGACGGAAACAAATTTACGTTTTATTTAAATTTTGGATCTGAACAATGAACGCTGCTGTTCACTGCTCCTCACTGTGGAGGCGCTATAGCGCTTCCTACAGTTGACGCCACAAAGAACTGCGCGGGAAGAATAAGACCGCACCTCCGTCTTCTCCCACGTCCGCATGTTCACTTTGAATAGCAGTGTCTCGCGTTCCTACCGACACATTGAACGAACCCTACTGATTAGTGAAAATGAGCGGTCGTGGAAAAGGAGGGAAAGGTCTCGGGAAAGGAGGCGCCAAGCGTCATCGCAAAGTTCTCCGTGACAATATCCAGGGAATCACCAAACCCGCCATCCGTCGCCTAGCTCGTCGCGGCGGAGTGAAGCGTATTTCCGGTCTGATCTACGAGGAGACTCGCGGTGTGCTGAAGGTTTTCCTGGAAAATGTGATCCGTGATGCCGTCACCTACACCGAGCACGCCAAGAGGAAGACGGTGACCGCCATGGACGTGGTGTATGCTCTGAAGAGACAGGGCCGCACTCTCTACGGCTTCGGAGGTTAAAGTCAACCTACAGCAACACAACACAACGGCTCTTTTAAGAGCCACACAATCCGTCACCAAGAGTCGACATCCCCTGATTTATGTTGAATGTGATTCATGTATTAGGTTATTACGGTAAAATAGTCTCTTAAATGTATTGGATGATACACAACGAATATATATATAAAATAACTATGTTAGATGTCATCACAGGTTTCTCATTTAAACTGAGGTGGTGAGATTCTAGAGAAAACAATCCCACACATGTTGAGTAAAGTGCAAGTTAACTGCATCTACAATGATTATTATACCTTGGGTTGAATATTTACATGTACTATTGGAAATGGTTTTTCAAACATTCAATTTAATTTGAGAGGAATTATTTGTATGTTAACACAACAGCTCTTTTAAGAGCCTTTCTCATTTAAAGGCAACATTATCTGAATTACAATGAACATAGATTGTAATGTAAATAATCTATGTAATATGTCTATCAACATTAGGCGGAGCTTGTGAAGAGAGAATGGAGTATTAGAACAACAAAGACTGTCTGTGTAACTTGTAAGATCTTTCACGTGTAGGAGGATATACACTACATGTGTACAACGGCTCTTTTAAGAGCCACACAATCTGACATCTGAGGTCAACATCCTCTGATTTACAATGAACACATAGATTAATCTACCAGTTAAAATCTGTTGAAATCGTCACGATAACCCTGATTTCATTCCAACCGTAACCATATGAACAATTCTCTGGAGACAATGACACGTCAAAGAAAATGCATCTATGATCAAAATAATGCACATTTAATTGATTATAATCGATATTGACAGTTATATTTCAATGTTTTGATTTGATTACAATCATTAATTGGAATAGATATAATAGAAAACACCACATCAAACATTCATTTTAGTTTGAGAGGAGCTATTTATATTCTTTTTTTCTGTAATTCAAAAAAGAAAAAGATCAAGCAGCGCTCACATGTATCTACAGTATTGGCGTGTGATAAGATGAGATGTGCCTTTATTCGTCCCACAGTGGGGAAATTTACATAGTTACAGAAGCAAAGGTAAACAATAAAAGCTCAGTATAGTATAATCATATGTTCAAGCAAAAACAGAGCTGTACACAGAACAGAAGTGGGGGTGAAAGGCACCAATTCCTTCTTTTAGAAAGGACAAGATATGAACCCAAATTTATTCAAGTCAGTATTGAATATAGTTGTGCTTCGTATCACGTGACCATATTATTGCAGTGGTTTATTGCACTAGTGATATTATTGTATGACAGTCTGTTATTGTTGTACAACCTGACAAATAATGTGATGCACAACCATAGACTATCAGCACTATCATCTAACACCACGTTTTCTAGAGGGAAAAAAAAATGAATTATTTTCTCATATGTTTGATCAGCCTGAGTAACACAACTCTCTATCTACAAAAAATGAAATAAAAACATTAAAGGACTTTATTTTACATTCATGACATGAACAACACATTATAGCTTTTTACTC